>JAHKKF010530392.1:85340-110928 GCA_019740295.1 Labeo calbasu
ATGAACTATTCGTTTAAACTTTAGTCTGTTTCTTGCACAAAATTATTGTATGACTTCATATGGACTACTTTTGTGGTACTTTTTTCATCCTTTTGCTTTGAATGTACTAAAAAGAGCAGCACGAACATTCTTCAAAATACCACCTTTTGTATTTCAGAGGGAAAAAATGTTTTTTGTAAACAAACAAATATGTCTAAAATATTCAAATAAGGTTGCATTTTACAAACAACTGATGTAATCTATTCCCTTTTCCATATCCACATTCTCTTTCCTCACAGGAAACGGACTGCCGGCCCCAGCTCAGTCCAAGACCTGCGTCATTTCCTAGACGTCAAACTGCATAAAAACAGACAATAAGAATGTATGACAATGTACTCATAATTTGGGCTGCTTTTATGATTTCTGTCCACAGGATGTCCTGTTACAGTTATCTACACTAGCCTTGCATTTATAGGTGAAGAAAACCTTTTAGTGCAAGTAAGAAACTATTGCAATGTCACAACAGTGACTATGGCTGAAAATGTACAGAATAGGGCATTCTTACATACTAAATACCATGTACATGAGTATAGTGTGGAAAGTCCACATTACATTTTTTCCATTTATATGTTAGTAACATATAAATAAATATCAAATGAGAATTTTTTTCTGAGCCTAGCTTTCTTTTTACTAAAGCTTTTGTAATTCTGTTGCTGTGCAAAATGGACTTCTGCCCCTAGGATGCAGCGCGCTCGGTTACCCGCGTATGTGTGTGTGCTACTGCTAACTGTCCAACTGGGACATAAATAACAGTCTTACAAAAGCATTGGATAACACCTAGGGGGTGTTGGCCTAATCGACTCCGAAGGATGTGAGCCGATTGGCAGGATGGCAAAAAGAGGCGGTTTAAATGCTAGCATTTACGTCATGTCACAGACGCAACGACTGCACGTCAATGGCTATGATGTCACGTCTCTGCTACATTTACCTCACTCTCACAGCAAATAGGTGGAGGCGAGAAAATCTGCAACCACTGCAAAAGCTAAAATAAGCTCTGACGTGACAGCAAAGATACGCACACCCACTCAGATAGATGTGCATCCCCCTCACACACACGCACACAGAGTGCCGTAGGGAATGATTATTCTGACATCTGAATCACAAACCAGCAGAGCGGCAAATTGCCACCAGCTCTCCGAATGGCTGCGTTAACAGTGCTCTCATTCAGCATGTTCTGCTACATACCCTCAGTGAAAGGAACCGCCACAATTAGCTGCACAATCTAAAATTGTATGCGCTCTGCATGGATACAGCATAGAACGCCATTCGCCATTGGCTGGCATTTCAATGCGGCAACCAATCAGAGGCTTTCCGGCTGAGCTATTCTGTTTATGCAATGCGTAATGTCATTTGGAACAAGTAAATAAAAAAGTGACAGTCTTAAAGGAGAAGTCCACTTCCAAAACAAAGATTCACATATAATGTACTCACCCCCTTTTCATCCAAGATGTTCATGTCTGTCTTTCTTCAGTGGTAAAGAAATAATGTTTTCTGAGGAAAAAATGTCTGCCCCCATTTTGAACTTCCAAAATGTAGTTTGAATGCGGCTTCAAACGATCCAAAATGCGGTTGTAAACGATCCCAGTCGAGAAAAAAGGGTCTTATCTAGCGAAACAATCGGTTATTTTCATAAAAATAAAATAAAATGTCAAAGGCTCGTCTTGTCTTAATCCGCCTGGACTGTTTTTTTCGTTTATTACAGTTAGGGTATATCGAAAAACTCCCATCTCTTGTTCTCCCTCAAATTTAAAATCTTCCTATATCGCTGTTTTACCTTTTTTTGTTAAGGGTGTTTGATCTTCTTTGCATGTTCACTTTGCAAAGACCGGGTCAGTACTTCTGCAGCGATGTAGGATGATTTCGAAATGATTTTTGAAGCTGAGGGAGAAAATACGATTGGAGTTTTCTGACATACCCTAACTGTCTTGAGCCAGAAAACACAGAGTTCAAGGAAAGCAAGGCAAGACGAGCGTTTGAGAATAAAAAGTATTTAAATTGTACTTTTTTAATGAAAATAACCGATCGTTTCTCTAGATAAGCCCCTTCTTCCTCAGCTCTGATCATTTACAACCGCATTTGGGATCGTTTGGAGCCGCATTTAAACTGCATTTTGGAAGTTCAAAATCGGGGCACCATACCAGTGCATTATATGAAGAAAAATGCTGAAATCTTTTCCTCAAAAACCAATTTTTTACGACTGAAGAAAGACAGATATGAACATCTTTGATGACAAGGGGGTGACTTCATTATCTGTAAATCTTAATTTTGGAAGTGGACTTCTTTAAAGCAAGTGTGGCTTGGGTTGTTCAAAATCCTCTTTCTGCAGCATTTATTTGGCATGATATAGTAATGCAGCAGATGAATGACTCACAAAGTTGAACGTTGTTCATTATGGATTTTATTTTTGGAGGCAAAACAATGAATATATGTACTTTTTTTACAGTATATGAGGATCAGTTTCTACAGTTTAATAATGTAAACAATCTCGGAAGAGAAATGTGTTCAGTTTAAAAGGAAGCCGTCATCTGCTTTTTTAAACTATTTACATGAATTAAAATATAATTTATGACATCAAATAATTTCCACTATATAGATTCGATCTAGGAAACTAGATTTTAACAATTTAAAAATACTGAAATGCATTTGTCTCCACATTCTCAAGATGTATGAAAATCACACAATACCGAGAAAAACAAAAAACAAAATTGAAAATAAAACCAACACCATTTCAAGACATCCAAGCTAAGTGGCATATAAATAAAAAAAACTCAAAACATATGTAAAAATATAAAATCTTACTAGCCATATTTACCAAAAACTACGTTAAAAAAGGAAAATCATAGCGAATTTGATAGTCATTAGATGTAATAGTCAAAAAAAATACAAAGAAGATGAAGAAAACAACATATGCCCTTTGACTTTTTTTCATTTCCACTAAAGACAAGATCTTGAAGCAGCAAAACGACGTTACGTGAATGACAAACGCTAGATCCACTTCTTGATAAAATGATCCGAGGTTTAGCACAGACAGTATAAACTTTGCTGATTCAAGAAAAAAAATTCTCTCCAATCTTGCAAGAGCATGTACTTTGTGAACAACAAATTGCAGGGCTATAGATGTAGTCAATTAAAAGAGACAATTTGTATGAACTAGGAAAAAAAAATAGGACGAAATCACACGCACGCTCGCTCGCATACACACACGCAGGGCCAAGCCAACGATCATGACATTCTTGAAATGGATTTGATGCGATACCGCACTTCTCCCGTATCCAAACATCAAATGTACTTTTTGGTCAACTTGTCTAGCGATTGCTAAAATGAGGGCTGGAAAAATGTATTGCATTGAAGAAGGTTCCCTTTGGAAGTTTTTTTTAAACTTTTTTTTACCTTTTTTATTTTTTATGTTTTTAATTTGGATCTGTACATTCTAGATTGACAGTGTTGAAATGTATTGAAGTGTTCTGAAACACTGAATAAAATGGTCTATAACAAATTATATCATCTATATATTTATCTACACAAACACACAAATATATATATGTATATATAGAATCATATATATGTATATACCTTTTATAATATGGCTGTATTGAAAAAGTTTACGTAGTTCAGTAAAGAAAACACATTGGATTGTAAAGGAGATCAGACAGGACTGATAGCTTGTTTTCCCCTAAGGTTTAAGGCTCTCCCTGTGAGATTGGGCTGTTTGTGTCGTTTCCTAATAAAAAAATCCCTCTCGGCCAAACCTTCTTTCCGAACGATCCGAGCCGTCTGCGACGTACAGTACAGGATGCGATTATCCTTAAAACAACCAATCTCTTCAATAAACCCTTCCGTTACGAGGAAGGCTCTCCTAGCGGTATTGCATCTCAATTGCATAAAAAAGAAAAACATATAAAAAGAACCATTTCTAAAGGGACACTTTATACAACTGTGTTTGACTTATGAAGCCATAATCAATGAAAATTCCCTTCTGGATCTCCCTGTATTGCTTGCATCTTCAGGTTCACCAACAACCAATCAGAGCCACGTCGCTGTACAGCACATAACCACACATCTCATGTTTACACAAGACACAGTGCTATATACACATTATATACTTCTCCATATATATATATTTATATATATATTCATATATATAATCATGTAAACCAGCACATCTCTCGCTTATTTAGTAGTATACATACTAAGCACAAACACTCATTCAGTTGAAGATCTTCTAGGGCGAATTGGTCAAAAGCGGCTGTCGTATTCAGAGGCCGTGTCCGATGAAACAGCTCAGTACCGTAAAAGGGAAAGCCGAAAGGCACGTCCTGATAGGGTACTTAAACACTGAATAAGGCGTTCTGTACTTAGTGTGCGCTCTAGTAAAAGTCGAAAGAGAATTCAGTCATGTAAACATTCAGGTTCGGGGTGTGTTTCTGGATAAAGGGGAGTAAAGAGAGGCCGCCGGCTCTCCCTAAACCAGCACGTACACGCGCGCACTCGCTCGCAACTGCACTAGATCCACAGGCCGAAGGTTGGAGGAGGAGACCCCCGCAGAATAAAAGCAACGGGTCCCGGCATATAATAAGGGACCGAGCAGCCCCCAGATCCCGTAAAAGACACGGACGACACGCAGTTATACACTGGTACACGTTTAGACTTCAAAAAACACACACGAAGGACAAAGTAGCCACAAGGTAAGAGCTAGAAAAAACCCGCAGATCTTCCCCTGTCGGAAAGGAGAGAGTAAAAAAAGAGTGTTTGAGCTTATAGAGAGAAAGAGGATGAGAGAGTGACATGTAAACAAAGCAGAGATACCACCGTATCTCTAATGAGATTGAGCTCTGGAAAGATCTTCCTCCTGTTTACCGCCACCCTTCTCTAAACCAGCAGCGCTCCAATGCGCCAACCGCCTGGACGTCTGGTAGGGCTGTGCTGCTGGAAGAGTCCTTAAAGGAGAAGAACAATTTCATTTACAGATAATGTACTCACCCCCTTGTCGTCCAAGATGTCTGTGTCTTTCTTTCTTCGGTCGTAAAGAAATTATGTTTTTTGAGGAAAACATTTCAGGATTTTTCTCCATATAATGGACTGCACCGGTGGCCCGAGTTTGAGCTTCCAAAATGCAGTTTAAATGTCTTCACAGGGCTCTGAACAATCGCAGCCGAGGAAGAAGGGTTATTTTCATTTAAAAAATACAATTTAAATACTTTTTAATCTCAAACGCTCGTCTTGTCTTGCTCTGCCCGAACTCTGTGTATTCTGGTTCAAGACAGTTAGGGTATGATCATATTTTCTCCATCAGCCGCAAAAAACATTTCAAAATCATCCTACATCGCTGCAGAAGTACCGACCCAGGCTTTGCAAAGTGAACATGCAAAGAAGATCAAGCACCCTTAAAAAAAGGCAAAACAGCGATGTAGGGCGATTTTGAAGTTGAGGGAGAATAAGAGATGGGAGTTTTTCGACATACCCTAACTGTCATGAACCGGAAAAAAACAGAGTTCAGGCACAGCAAGACAAGACGAGCGTTTGACGTTAAAAAGTATATAAATTGTATTGTTTTTATGAAAATAACCGATTGTTTTGCTTGACCTCGGCTGGGATTGTTTACAACCGCATTTGGGATCGTTTGAAGACGCATTTAAAGTGCATTTTGGAAGTTCAAACTCGGGGCACCATAGAAGTTCACTATATGGAGAAAAAGTGCTGAGATGTTTTCCTCAGAAAACTATTTCTTTACGACTGAAGAAAGAAAGACATGAACATCTTGGATGACAAGGAGGTGAGTACATTATCTGCAAATTTTTGTTCTGAAAGTGGACTTCTCCTTTAACTGTACTTTCGAATCGATGAGTGATCAGTACATTCTCGAAATATGTGGGATTCTAAAACGGATCGGGTTGCGTTTTCAAACTGGTTTCCAATTGGTCAGCCAAACAGAAAGCCCCGCCCCTGAACTCACACCATTGGCTGTTTCAGGCTGTTGTTTTGATACACTTTAATAGTTTTTAGCTGGGACAGGAGTATTTCAACGTCAAATGAAACGTACAGTCGGGTTCGGACTCGGCAAAAGCAGCGAAAGCCCCGTCCAGAGGAGGGCGGAGGCCGGACCAAAGCAGCACTACCTCGTTTGAGTGCATAGATGAAATCAAGGAAGCACTAAAATTACAAAAAGACTACTTTTTTTTCTCGACTTATTGATTTGTAAACTCTACCTTGTAGGATTTTTTTGTTTGTCGTTTTTTTAAATCCACTTTTTAATCCACACACACACAACATCCACAAAGTTTTCGCTAATACAAAGCTGTTATTGTTTATATATTTGTACGACAAAATGGTGAAAGCACCTTGCAGGTCTATGAAGAGTGACAAAGGGGTACAAATTAAAAATAAAAAACAAACAAAAAGCACACGCACGTCACAACAACCGATGGAAAAGAGTGCGGTTTGCTACGAAGCCCGAGCCGCTCGCGACGTCACGAATGGCATCAAACACACACACGAGAAGCAGCACTTGTGTCCGGTGTCTCAGAGCTGATTCTGTTCCTTTGTAATCCTCCCGCCCCAATGTTCTCCGATCCTCAGTTAGAAGTGACAAGGTCTATTTTTTTTCAATTCCAATGTTCAAAATGTAAACATGAAGAAGTGCCTTGGTTGAGGTGCTGAGGCGAGTCTCGGACAGGGCGTGACGCTGGAGGCGTGGTAAGGCGTGTCAGCGATGCAGGCTCCTCTGGGCCTCTTTCAGCAGAGCGTCAAAGTCCAGTGCATCGTACTTGCTCTTCACCGGACCGGGACCCGCCTCATCTGAACAGGAAAAACAATCACGGTTAGTGTGATGCACTACAGTCATCTGCTAAAAGCAATTAAAAAATTACAGACATTTTACGTAACCATGATATACAGACTATTGATGGATATATATTTACCTATATTTTAAAATGTTATATTTTTATAATAATATAATTTTGTGCACACCTTTCTAATTTCACTAAATTATTCAATTAATTCTACAGGTACATTCTATAGTTATATATTATATCTTATATATTATATAAATAATAGAATACATATAGTACTATAATTGTGCTTAGCGAGATGCTGAGAAAAAAAAAGAAGAAAAAATTATATATGGTTAAAAATATTTACACTATATTTGCACTATGTATAATCCTTTTAACTGTCTTAAATTTATTTTAAATCAATTTTTAAATCATTTAAAAAATTTTTTTTTTTTTTTTTTGTTTTATTGTTGTGATTATTGTTTTTGATTATTCTACTTCCTTTTATGTAAAGCACTTTGAATTACCTTTGCGTATGAAATGTGCTATATAAATAAACTTGCCTTGCCTAATATTTTGTATTGTTGTATATTATATTTTATATATTAAATTATACAAGTAATAAAATACCAAAAGTACTATAAGCGTGCTTAGTGAGATGCTGAGAAAAAAATCTGTCATTTTATAACATTTTATAAAATTTTATGCAATTTTTTTATGCAATTTTATGCACATCTCAGTAAATCTCACTAAATTATTAAAGTTATTCTACATATGCATTCTATAGTAATATATTATATTTTATATATTATATTATACAAGTAATAAAGTACTATAATCGTACTTTGTAAGATGCTGACAAAAAATCTGTTATTTTATACAATTTGTAATTTTATAATATAATTTTGTGCACATCTCTCTAAATTAATCTCACTAAATTATTAAATTAATTCTACATGTAACATTGTGTATTGTTATGTATTATATTATATATATATATTGTATTAAACAAGTAAGAAATAAATACAAAAATGCTTATCGAGATGCTTCTGTCATTTTATAAAATTTGTAACAATAAAAATATAATTTTGTGCACATCTCTTTGTAAATTAAACCTCACTAAATTATTAAAATAATTCTACATGTACATTGCATATTATTATATTATATTATTGCATATTTTCTGCACATCTCTCTAAATGAATCTCACCAAATTAAATTAATTCTACATGTACATTCTGTATTATATTATATTATATAGAATACAAAAAGTAACAGAAAAGAGCTTGAAGTTAATGTCAAACTCTATAATATCATGGTGCAATATTACCTGCCAATTGATACATGTTATTTGAGCATTATTTAGTAAAAATATATTTTGTAGCTTTTATTATGTTTTCAGTTTATTGAAATTTTATTGCCTGCTGTCATTTTTATTTATTTTTTATTTTGTCTTTTTTTAATTTTGTTTTTCATCTGATATTTATATTGTCTTTGATTTCATTTACTGTAAATGACATTTATTCATTTTAGTTAATGGTTACAGCCCTGCTTGATAATATGGCCATTACTTATACAACACCTGGCCTTGTATATTTTAGGATGGTAAATCACACTTGTGCTGTTGTTTATGCATTTACTCAATTCAATTCAAAAAAACTTTTTCAAAAAAACAAATTTTGAATTGTGATGGGAAGCAAAACCAGCATCAGTCATTTACAAAACATTTGTTGACAGCAGTTTTTAACCAAACTTTGATACAGACCAGATGTAACCTGACTCAGCACACCGATTTAGACAATGAGTCGGATTTAAAAATGCTTTTTCATTATCATCGTCTGGAACTGACTTCACACATTATTTAGTCCCTGGACTTGATGTAATAGCAGGCACTGCGGCGCACTGGCCTGACTATAATTAAAACTGCACCCTGCTTTTTCAAGTGGGTCAACCAAGAATCAAAAAGTCTTTTTTTCCATTTAAATGCAAATGAAGTTGAATTAGGCCGTTTATTAGCTTAGAAATGAGAAGACACCTTCCTCTGACTTCATCTGACTCAGAACAGAGCACCAGACGTCTGATGCACAGCCGACATCAAAGACACAGGAAGCTCTGCGTTCACGTACCCAGATCAATGTAACGCTTCCTGCCGAACCGCCGGCTCCCGCTCCCCCCGCTCGGACCGAGCGAGTCCCACCTGTGCCGTGAGGTCTGGGCGTTCTGAGCGGGTCTCAGTGTGATCACCCCACAACGCTCCCTACACAAACACACAAACATCAGCACTCCATTCACTCGATAAGGTCAGGGAAGTAAATGGAAATGGAACCCACTCGTTTTTGATGACCACTTTACAATCCTCCGGACGGCCGAAGGCCTCGAAGCGCTTACGCAGCATGGACTGAGTGACGCTGCTCGGAAGGTTGTGAATGTAGATCACTTGGCACTTGTTCTGCAAACGCACAGCGGATTAGAACAAATACGCTCAACTGCACTTAAAGGAAACGACTTAGACATTAGACGCATCTCTGGCTTTCATAATAAGGTTAGTGCTGCGACTAATAAAACCGGGTTGAAAACACAACCTACCACATCATTCTCTTGTCCACACTTTGTCTTGCTCCTTTTTTCAGCCGCTCCGTGGCATGTCTCTGAGCTCTCGTCGCTAAAAGAAAGATAACAGGGTTATTGGAAAATGCCTAATAGATGGAAAAAGTAAGAAGTTAGCATATTGCTAATAGCAGAGCAGCACTGGGATTTGGGCTGCATTTCATTCATTTTAGACAGGATGTAGGATATTCCTCCTCTTATGAAAATTAGCTACAAATAAAAGCAGAAAACATGGTTACCATAGTTAAACATTAAGCATGGTTTTGCTATACTAATCGTAATTTAAATACGTTTTTTGCAGAAACTGTGTATCATAATACACCAAAAAACACTTTTTCTGTAATAAAACCATGGTAAATTGTAAATAAGATCCAAACATAGAGGTGTTTCATTCCCTGACAGTCAAATGACGTATAAAAATATGGTAATGTTAGTGTTAGCTTAACAGCTGTTTGACTGTCAAATAGTCTCCTAGCATAAATAAATGATGTTATTGCTAAAGCATCTGTGCATTGCAAAAATTATTTTCTTACTGTATTTTTGTCTTGTTTTACACTGCAAATATCTTTGTAAACATTTACTTGACAAGCAAAATTAGTGAATGTATTAAGTCTTTTCTGACAGACAAATCAATAAATAAATTAATAACAATAGAAAATAAGTTTTTTTTTTTAAACGAGAAAAAAAATCTGCCAGTGGGGCAAGAATAATATTTATTTTTATTATTTTTATTTTTTCCAATTAATTGTTTTTTTTTAACCTAGTTTTTTCTTGCTTTAAGCAAAAACGAACAAACTTCGATGCGTTTTTGATGCAGAAAACAAGATTAAGTCGTTTTCCTTTTTAAGTAAGTGTATCTTGATTGTGTAAGAAAATCGTATCTTTTTTTTTTTGCAGTATTACTGTACGTTTGATTTTTTGTTATTTTAATAACAGCCAAATATTTCTGATGTAATATATAAAATATATTTGTATTTGTATTTTTCTGTATCTGTATTCTCTAGATATATTTGTAAATTGCTGCTAATGAAGTAAATGGTCTGTCATTGATTGATTAATTAATTGAACTGATTATATACACGTGTTGAGAAGTGATGAACAGAAAAAATGAAATGTTTCAATAGTATGTGAACACTGAGGAAGGTCCTGCGTGACCGAAACGTTTGTTGATTTTAATATGCAATAAGCACTTTTTTACACTTTATAAGAATAAACGAAGATTGCTAGTATCTCGGTGTTCAGTCCTTTTGTTTAGATGCACAGCAATTGAATTTCAAGATAAGTTTTTTGCTCTTTGATAGACTTTATTATTGATGTAATATAGGACCTTTAACTCACGCTGTGTTCACACCATGTTGTAATTACCGTAATTACTAGATGGTAACCAAGGACCCTTTTCACAACCTCAGACTCAGAATTAGGCATTTCTGTGGCAACACTGTTAACATTTATATGAATAATAAATGCACAAAACACAAAACCAGAAAAGTCCTGTTCACAGATAACTATATTAAAAGAACTATATTAGCCTCCACACCAACAGACGATAATTGTTTTCTGCCGTTTTAAGTCTTTGAAGTCAAGTAGATTCTGATTGGCTGACTATGTTTTATCATTCATCAGCTGGAAAAAAATTATTCTAAAAAAGTGATTCCAATGATATTGTTCTTTTGTTTCGTTATAGTTATAGCTTTCCCTGTTCTAACAGAATTAGAATGATTATTATAACTATAGTTTTTGTTAGTTTCCTTGGTGTGAAAGAGCTGAAAAATTAACAGTCATTGCAAATGACTTGTTAATAAACTTTTAAAATTCATTTAGCAGGACATTATCAGTTATCCAACTCTGTACTAGCTTCATCAGACCGTACTGTGTGTCATCTGTTGATATCATCCTAGCAATATTAAGTCATTAACAATAGTCAACTAAAGGAACTATTAAACAGATATATTACAAGATAACTGCTGAAACCGCTGCCATTTTGGATGCTTGTTCCCACATCACGTCGATAGAGAGGAGATATTGGAATTATTTATTAATAAACTAGTGATTTGTGAGTCAGTGTGTCGACAGCAAAGATGAATTTGATGATGCTGACTCACCGTCTCTGCAGTACAGAGAGAATCAGATTAAAGAGTTACAGAAGTTTTTGTTTTTGATTTGAATTGGTTCGTTTAAAATTAGACATTTCAAGCTTTCTATAAATAGATTTATGACATTTGTGAGGCAAATAGCCTATAGAGTTTCACCGTGCTTGAGTTTTGCACAGATGCAATGCACAGAGACCAAGACGTCAAGTAAGCACGTCCTGTTTGTTTTCTTTATTTTACAAAAGCACAACATTTTGTTGATATTGTGAGTTTACACTAATAAAAGTAGACCTTTTACAGTTTCGAATGATGTCTCACTCTTATTTGCATGAGCAAAAATGTGGTGTATTATAAGTTGTTTACGCTGTTTTTTTAAAAAAGAAAAAAAAAAACAAACATGCCACAAACAGTCTTTTTGTTTTTTTGGCGACTATCTCATCGACTAATGTTTAGTAATCTATTCAGGGGGCAGCCCTCAACATCATACACACACATTTGGGCTTCAAAGGGACTTTAAAAGAATAGCTCACCCAAAAAATGAAAATTACCCCATGAATTACACACCCTCAAGTTATTCTAGATATATGACTTTCTTATTTCAGACAAATGCAATTGCAATGAAAGTCCAAAAAAGTGTATCCATCCATCATAAAAAGTGCTCTAAACAGCTTTGGGAGGTTAATAAAGGACTTCTGAAGTGAATCAATAAGCTCCGGTGAGAATATTTTAGTCTTGCGAGAACCAGGTTTTGTTTACGGCAAAGGAAAACCAGTCTCCTTTTGGATTACATCAAAATCCTCCAACATTTTTCTTTGCAAATCCTTATTTTGCACTTTCAATTTGAGACTGGAGTTTTGTTTTGCTCTATTCACTGCTTCTGTGTTCGTCACTTGCACTTTCATCACCGTGTTTGCCTATGTTCTATGTCATCCAGTGAAATACCACTCTTTTGTGAATGCGTGTACAACAATTAGTGAAATGTAGAGTGTAAAGTTTTAAACATAAATATTTTTCTTACACAAACGCATTAATCTGCTTCAAAAGGCCTTTATTAACCCATCGGAGCCATGCGGAGCACTTTTTATGATGGATGGATGCACTTTATTGGACTTCAAAATCTCAACACCCATTCACTCCCATTATAAAGCTTGTAAGAGCCAAGACATTTTTTAATATAACACTGATCGTATACGTCTGAAAGAAGAAAGTCATATACACTTCGGATGAATTGAGGATGAGTAAATCACCCATTTTTTGGGTGAACTATCCCTTTAAGTGCCATTCTATTGCACTTGTCAAAATCAAAAGTTCAAATTCACTACCTGAAAGGGAGTTTGCAGCCGGGGGAAGGGGGTGAACAGGAAACCGGGGACTGGGCGTCGAGCTCTGGGGTTGGAGAACGGACAGGTGAGGGTTGGCCGGTTTGCTCTGGACTGGGCGTGGACAAGGCCACGGGCGAATCAGCCTCAGTCCTTTGCTGGCAATTCATTAGGAGCCTCTCCTCCTGTCCCTCCATCTCCCCGTTCTTCACAGCCACTTCCTCCTCCTCATGCACCTCCACACGGCACTGAGAGCCGAGTGCGGCCGCCACCGTTTTGCAACTCTCTCCCAGACCCAACAGGCAGTAATCGTGGTCCCCGTACGCACGTTGCGTCCCACTCTTAGTGTCCATGTCGCCCGTTTGGCCCATACGTCGCAGCTGGGCGTACAGTTCTGTTTGCTCCGGGAGCTTGCGTATGTGCGCCCGCGCCAGGCACGAGCTCTTGGTGGTGAGCTCAGCTTTTCCGTCTGGTTTGAAGAGCTCGTCCTCCACTGGTTTGTGGGGGGGTGTGGTGGGAGGAGTGAGGCCTGGAAAACACACACTCATTAATCACTTCGACACGCGCAGGAGCGCCACCACTAGAATATCACCAAACAGTCTGTTATTAGTTGCAGCGCACAACAGGCAGAAAATGAACATAATTAATGACGCTTACAAAAGGAGTCATAGATAATATTAAGGATGTGTAATATATAATAATGAAAGATTAACTTGAATCAGTTATTATTAGTGGTGGTTGCTAAGGCAATTATCTCCAGTGCTATTACTCACACAAAACCTCTAAAACGAAGCATTAAAATTCAGAAATCTTGCATATATACAATTTACTGTTCAAAGTGTTGCAGTCAGTATACACTACCAGTCAAGATTTTTAATGTTTTTAAAGAAGTCTCTTTTGCTCACAAAGCTTGCATTTATTTGATTCATAGTACAGCAAAACAGTAAAATTTTGACATTTTTATGATTTAAAAGAACTGTTTTTTATTTGAACATATTTTAAAATGTAATTTATTCCTGTGATTTCAAGGCTGAATTTTTAGCATCAGTCACATGATCCTTTAGAAATCGTTCTAATATTCTGATTTGCTGCTCAAAAAACATTATTATTATTTTGTTGAAAACAGCTAGAGTAGAATTTTTTCAGGTTTCTTTGATGAATAGAAAGTTCAGAAGAACAGCATTTACCTGAAATAGAAATCTTTTGTAACATTATAAATGTATTTATCCTTACTTTTGATCAATTTAAAGCATCCTTGCTAAATAAAAGTATTAATTTCTATAATTTCTTTCTCAAAAAAAAAAATTAATAAAAATACTCAACTGTTTCAAATATTGATAATAATAATAAAAAATGTTTCTTGAACAGCAAATTAGCATATTAGAATGATTTCTGAAGAATCATGTGACACTGAAGACTGAAGTAATGATGCTGAAAATGTAGCTTTGATCACAGGAATAAATTACATTTTAAAATATATTCAAATAGAAAGCTGTTATTTTAAATAGTAAATATATTTCAAAATTTATTATTTTTGCTGTACTTTGGATCAAATAAATGCAGGCTTGGTGAGCAGAATCGACTTCTTAAAAAAAAAAACTTTACAAATCTTGTTCAAAAACTTTTGACTGGAAGTGTATATATTTTTTTCTTTTATTCCGAAATGATGCATTAAAAAGATTAAAAGTGACAGTAAAGACATTTAAATGATTAAAAAGATTTGAAGATTTTTTATTTCAAATAAATGCTGTTCTTTTGAACTTTTTATTTATCCTAAAAAATATTACGCAGCACAAATGTTTTCAGCACTGATAATAAAAATGCTTCTTGAGCAGCCAATCAGAATATTAGAATGATTTCTGAAGGATCATGTGACACTAAAGAATGAAGTAATGATGCTGAAAATTCAGCTTTGCATCACAGAAATAAATTATATTTTATAATATACTCATTTTAAATTGTTATTTTAAATTGTAATAATATTTCACAATATTACAGAATTTTATTATATTTTATCAAATAAATGCAGCCTTGGTGAGCATAAAAGTCTTCTTTCAAAAACATTTAAAAATCTTACTGACCCCAAGCTTTTCAACAGCAGCATAAATATACAGAATACTCATTTTTACATTCATTACTCATTTTTCAGTACTAACACAAAGTCCTTTACCATTCAGTTCATTTAGACATTCACTAGCCTAATTTAGACACGTCAGTAGCTACATTTTAAATCCTGTGCAACTGGCAAGCTACTAGCATGTGTGAGAACATATGAGGTGAATCAAGTGCTAACAGCTCACACAATGCCAAAAACGGCACACTTATAAAAATACCCCTCGCTGAGTGCGTAATATTACCTGCTGTGCCACACAGCTCCACAGAGAGAGTCTGCTCAAAGGGTTTGTTGGCATACTGCGCGTCTCTGATCAGGAAAATACAGAAAGAGATTGCATCTATTAAACTCTGTTCAACTCTTACAGAAAGAGAGAGAGAGAGAGAGAGAGAGAGAGAGAGAAAAGAATACAGCACAATGCATCAGATTAACTGTTTTAGAGGTTTATATTTGTCTTCTAATGACATTTGGAGCAGGGTTTGATTGATCTCGGCAGTTTAAGTCGCACTACGTCTGAGCTATGTATATGCTGGGAACAACAAATGACTGTAATTGGTGGAAGAACCTCAGGGCTATTTATAGAAGTTTTACTGTGAGAGACTGACTGTTTTGTTATGTAAAAACAG
The DNA here is from genome assembly GCA_019740295.1 of Labeo calbasu. Lineage (NCBI taxonomy): Eukaryota > Metazoa > Chordata > Actinopteri > Cypriniformes > Cyprinidae > Labeo > Labeo calbasu. Next base: position 100,905 of record JAHKKF010530392.1, read on the forward strand.
CAACTTTACAAGCCTCCTCTAGGGCAATTTTGTAGATGGACAAAGTCCAGCGGTGGTCTTAAACTGTTGGCCTGGAAGCGTTCCAGGGCTCAAGAATAGATTAGATATGAATGGAACACACACCCGTTGGATTTGGACGCCAGCGGCAGACAGAGGCAGGAACGCTTCTCTGTAATCAGAACAACACTGTTAGAGATTTCAACAGCACACACAACGGAGTTCATAAAATGGCTCTCTGAATATTAAAAACATGCTTAATATTACATTATAGGTTGTTTGGTTTCTGGGTTCTTAAAAGCATCACTAAATGGTTTTTCAAAGAACTACCGAACAAAAAAGTTCTTAAAAGTTAAAATCTACTGACAAATACAAATATATATATATAAACATACATACACTGTCATTCAAAAGTTTGGGATCAGTACGATTTTTTATGTTTTTTAAAGTTTCTTAGGCTCATCAAGGCTGCATTTATTTGACCAAAAATTCCAAAAAAAAAAAAAAATATTGTGAAATATTATTTCAATGTAAAAAAAACTGTTTTCTATGTGAATATATTTTGAGATGTAATTTATTCCTGGGATGCAAAGCTGAATTTTCAGCATCATTATTCCTGAAATCGTTTCAATATGCGGATTTATTATCAAAATAGTTGAAAATAGTTAAGCTGCTTAATATTGCTTTTGGAACCTATGATACTTTTTCAGGATTCTTTAAGTTAAACGGAAGTTTGTGGTCAGTAAGTTTTTATTATTCCTTTTTTTGAGAGAAATTAATGCTTTTATTCAGCAAGGATGTCTTAAATTTATAAGAAGTGAGAGCAAAGACATATATTGTTGGACAAGATTTATATATTGAATATTCTTTTTAACCTTTTATTCAATAAAGAATCCTAAAAAAAAAAAAAATCAAAGGTTCCAAAAAATATTAAGCAGCACAACTGTTTTCAACATTGATAATAAAAGTAATACATCAGCATATTAGAATGATTTCTGAAGGATTCAGCTTTGCATAACACGAATAAAAAATTTTATTTTTACATTTTTATGTTTTTTATAAATATTGAAATAGAATAGCTTTATTTTCAACTGCAATAATATTTCACAATATTACCGCTTTTTTCTGTAGTTTTGATCAAACAAATGCAGCCTTCATGTGCATAAGAGAATTCTTTAAATTGAAAGCATAAATTATATAAATTATATGCACATATATATTTGAAACGTGTATATATATATAAAATTTTTTTTAAGGAGAGATGAAGTTAATTTATAAATTAAGAATTAAATTTAGAATTCAGATTTTTTTATATGTTATTTTATTATTTAATTCATGTAATGTAATGCTATTTTACTATGTGACAAGATATAAGTTCCTGTGTCAACAGATGTTTTCTAAATAGTTCTATTTTAAAATTCATTCATATTTAATTATTTTTCATATATCAGTCTCAAGAAGCAAATATCAAATTTATATTTTATATACAGTTGTTCTGTCAATCGATTTAAAAATTAACAGATTGCTTATTTTTCTGTAAGTACTGCTACTGATATCTGTATTAAATGCATTTATAAGTGCCTACAGTCTAGTTTAATGCTAGCCAAAAGGATGCCAGGGAAAAAAAACTAATGCCGCATGTTAAACTGAAAAAAAAAAAAATAATAATAATAATATTTGCACAATTAATCTGTTAATTTTGACAGCTTTAATATAAATCTAAACTGATCTTTAATTACATTTGAACCCAGAGACCAAATACACCATGAATCATAAATTACTAAACCACGACTCATGAATTACTCATCATGATTTTTTTTTTTTGGGAGTGTCATTGTCATGTGAACCTATACTTTAAAGCAGCCGTTCCCAACCACGTTCCTGGAGGCGCCCCAACACTACATGTTTTCAATGTCTGCTTAAATCAAACACACCTGATTCAGATCATCAGCTCATTAGCAAAGACCCCAAGACCTGAAATGGGTGTGTCAGACAAAAAAGAGATACAAAATGTGTTGTGGGGCCTCCAGGAATGTGCTTTAAGGAGTGTACTTGCAGTATTTTTCCCTGTAGTGTCATTCAGGTGACTAATGTCTTACCATCACTGCAGCATGGGTTCTGGGCTTCAGACGCCTTGTGGGAGCTGCTCTTCTGGCTGCTGTCAGAAGGAGGCTCAGTGGGAGGATGTTTGACCGCGTTCTCCTCTTCGTTCGATTGCCCAGCGCTGGGTTCCGAGCGGCCACAGTTCACACGCACTTTCTTTGCGAATCGGCTGGGGAAGGAGGCCAGCCGGCGAGAACGCCTGACAGAAAAAGAGCCTTCCTCCGGCTCGGGGCTCTTGGGGCGCTTCGCGGCCTTCTGCGAGCTCTCGCAGTCTGAGTCTTTAAGTTCAACTTTGGGCTGACGCGCAGGGGAGGAGGAAGAAAGGTCAGCGGCGAGCCACACAGCCCCTCTGCAGTGGATATAAGGAGGGCTGTGCATTCTGTAAGGCTTGCTTACGTCAAACGAGCTGACGGCCTCTAGCAGCTCCTTCAGCAGGGAGTGGGCTTTGATTTCCCTGCGGCGAGTGAAAGGAACCCTTGGCTTGCTGGTCTGGGGAGCCGCTTTCTGAGAGTTCACAGGAAGGTTGCGAAGGACCTGCGAGCTCTCGGGCTTGGCCTTACGCGCAGAAGCCTCACGCTCTTTGCGATCCCAGCTGGCCTGTTTGCGAATGGGCAGGCAGTACGTGTGCATGTATTTGATGAGCTCCACTACTGAGTGCAGTTCTTTTTCGGAGGAGAACTGAGGCTTCGCCGGCTCGACGCACACCATGCTCTCGCCCTCGCTGCTGGACGACTCCTCCTCTTCCTCCTCCGAGTCACTGTCCTCTTCGTCTTCCTCTTCTTCCTCTTCCTCGGTGTCGGCGGAGGGCGCGTCTTCGGCCTCCTGCGCGGTGGTGAGGTGGCGGTGGAGTTCAGTGCAAAGACGGCCAGAGGGCCTCACTGGCCGTGGCTTACGCTCCTGTGTGCTTGATTTGTCCTTCTGCGGAGGGAGGAGGAGACGTTTCATTTAATCTTTTGATATTAAATGCAATTGAAATGTAATAAAGCAATAAGGCTCAAGAGGCTGTTCATTACTTGATTTCATTATGCTTGAGATACGCAGCGTGAAGCAGAGCACTAAAATCGCTCTTACGCACAACCTCGAGTGAGTTACGGATTTTATGAAAAAGCTGTCAACAGTAATATTGTAAAAGACAATATTCTTCAATAAAGAAATAATTTGTAAAATGTTTGGGGTCAGGAAGATTAATATTTTTATTCAGCGAGGATACATTAAATTGATCAAAAGTGACACCCAAGACATTTATAATGTTACAAAAGATTTATATTTTGAATAAATGCACTTTCTGTTCAAGTATATGAAGCAGCACAACTGTTTTCAACACTGATGATAATCAGAAATGTTTCTTGACCAGCAAATCAGAATATCAGAATGATTTCTGAAGGATTATGTGACTGGAGCAATGATGCTGAAAATTCAGCTTTGATCACAGGAATAAATTACATTTTAAAATACATGATATCAGAAAGCATATTTTAAGTTGCATTAATTTTTAGAATATTATTGTTCTTAATCAAATAATTTTTGAGGATATAAGACTTCTTTTAAAACCACACACACACAAAAATAAAAGCTTTTGAACAGTAGTGTATAAATATTATGCATATATACATAATGTTTATATTTATTTTTAATATTCCGAATTTATTACAGTAGCATACACTGCCGTTTAAAAGTTTGAGAGCAGTAAGATTTTAAAAAATGTATTTATGCTCATCAAGGCTGTATTTACTTAATCAAAAATACAGAAAAAACTGTAATATTGTGAAATATTATTACAGTTTAAAATAGTGTTTTTCTATTCGAATATATTTTAAAATATAATTTATTCTTGTGATGCAAAGCTGAATTTTCAGCATCATTACTCTTCAGTGTCTTCAGTGTCACATGATCCTTCAGAAATCATTCTGATGCTGATTTATTACTTTTGGAAATCTTTTTTCAGGATTCTTTGATAAAAAGCTAAAAAGATCTAACAAATGAACAAATCCTTGGTGAATAAAATTATTAATTTCATTAAAAAAAAAAACAATTACTGACCACATACTTTTAAATCGTAGTTTATATTGTTCAAAAAGATTTCTATTTTAAATAAATGCTGTTCTTATTGACTTCTTATTTAGTAAAGAATTCTAAAAAAAAACTAGATATCAAGCAGCACAATTGTTTTTAACATTTATAATAAATCAGCACATTATAATGATTTTTTAATAATCATGTGACACTGAAGATTGGAGTAATGATGCTGAAAATTCAGCTTTTCATCACAGGAATAAATTACATTTTAAAAGATATTCACATAGAAAATTTTACGTCGAAATAATATTTCACAATATTACAGTTTTTTCCAGATTTTAAATAAAATAAATGCAAGCAAAGGAAACTTCTTAAAAAACAAAAAAAAAAAACAATAAAAATCGTACTGATCCCCAACTTTTGAACAACAGTGTATATAACATACTCAATTATTAACAACAATATATAATCTCCAATTATATTTTACAGAAATCTAATCAGATTTCACTTTAACCCTTACAACAATTTCAATTTTTTTTTTAATAAACCGCATGTGCCAAAACTGTTTTAGCACTGCACTATAATGACAGAAGTAATAAAAATGAAAAACAGCCCCTTCGAAACGGTTACAACGTTAAGCACTTGCTCACGGCATTCATCATTGGGATGTAGCGAGCGATCTTTTGTAACACCCTTATGAAATGACCAAACACGCGAGGCACGCGGGGCAGCTGAACCCCCTGGAGTCTATTTCAGAGCGTACTTCGCTCTAAGGTTACTGTGACAAATGTGCCAAGGTTAGTTGCAAGATATTCTCTTGGTATCTGAGGAACTACTGCGTGTTCTTTTAAGTAATCTCAAACCCAGTGAACATTGCCCTTTAGGCTGGGTAGAGGCTGTGGCTTTGCTATGACAGATGGCTGCACTCAACTCTAATGCGACAGCGGCCTTAGCCGTGGCACGGCGTGCCAAAGCGCAGGGAGTGAATGAGGAACCGCAGGCTTCACAGGCTTTGGAACTTTGAAGCGCAAATCCTCCGTGTGGTTTCTAAAGGCTGGCATAAGCTAATTAGGCATTAGCATTGCGGTGGGAATACGCCACGGCGTAAACGGGGAGTGAATAGCATAGGTTGTTAAATCCAGCAAGTCTCTGCGTTCTTGCGTCACATGTTTTGAGTTTAAACCGCTAGAACTTCCTCTCACCTTTAGCACGGGCCTCACGGGTTTGACGTGTTGGCTCCTGCTGCTATGGCGATGCACGCCGCCGTCTTTGTGCGAATCGAGGCCCGCAGGCACATTAGGGGGTGACAACAGGAGCTTTTTGAGCTGTGGAGGGAATAAGAGGCGAGGGGTTATAATTTGATGACACGCGGTGCATTTAAAATTACATACAAAATCAAACAAGGTTTGCATTTTGCACTCAAATACATCAACAAAAGCAAGTTCTGTGCTGTAGCCACTGTAAGAACGAGACATTAAAGTTATTGGATATTCAAGAAATGCAATGACCAGCGCAACCAGAGAAAGCAAAGTAAGAAGCAGCACAGTGTTGCTGAATCCCTTAAGCGATTGTTAAAGTGCCAACTTGGCAGGTCTGTCCAGTGTCCATTGAGGAAACTGAAGGGGCGCTGAGGGTTTCAGCTTCTGTGTACCAAACCGTTTTGGCATGCATTGGCCATCTATGCCATGAAAACATGTGCTCCGCTGTCTCTGTTCCTGGTTCTTCAATGCACCCCTTGTTTTGCACACAGACTGGCCTCATTTAGGGGTTGAGGTGTAACTGCGGCCATTGCCAGCAGAGGGGGCTCTCAGCTCTTACACCAGGACTAAACGCTTGCACTGAGACTCAAGGAGGAAGCAATCTCAAGGAGGAAGCTGAATTACACTGGAACAATTCCACTGTTACTGAATCATCTAAGAGAGAAATGCACCTGCCTGGACTTGTAACTTTACGGCTTTTCTTCTTCTAGAATGAAAGATTGTGAAAAAACTGAATAACTGTTGGTAACTTTATTATCCACATGTGACACTGGACCACAAAATCAGTCATAAGGGTCAGTTTTTTGAAACTGAGATTTATAAATCATCGTGAAAACTAAATAAATAAGCTTTCCATTAATGTATAGTTTGTTAGGATAGGACAATATTTGGTTGAGATACAATCATTTGAAAATCTGAGGGTGTAAAAAAAAAACTAAATATTGCGAAAATCGCCTTTAAAGTTGTCCAAATGAAGTTCTTAGCAATGCATATTACTAATAAAAAATTACATTTTGATATATTTACAGTGGAAAATGTACAAAATATCTTCATAGAACATGATCTTTACTTAATATCCTAATGTTTTTCAGTTGCATAAAAGAAAAATCGATAATTTTGGCCCATACAATGTATTTTTGCTACTTAAGACAGATTTTGTTAATACTTTATAATAAGGTTCAAGTTAACTTGAAAAAGCCATAACAATACTCCAAATGAATCTACTATTCTTGATGAACGTAAATTTTTTTATTTAGATTACCATTCAAAAAGTCTGCGGTATTTGAATAAAAATACAGTAAAAGCAATAATATTGTGAAATATTTTTACAATTTCACTGTCTTCTGTTTTAATGTGTAATTGTTTAAAATGTAATTTATTCCTGAGACGCAATGCTGAATTTTCAGCATCATAAGTTCTCAGTGTCACACGATCCTTTGTAAAGAACAATAGTGTATAAATACATTTTTAACATTTCAAGTTGTATAAATTCATAGAAATGTGACCCTGGACCACAAAGCCAGTTTTAAATAGCACAGATATATTTGTAGCAATAGCCAAAATTAGTCGAAAATAGTTGAGTCAAAATGATCGGTTTTATGCCTAAAATCATTAGGATATTAAGTAAAGATGATATTCCATTAAGATTGTAAATATTCTACCGCAAATATATCGAAACTTATTTTTTGATTAGTAATATGCATTGCTAAGAACTTAATTTGGTCAACTTTAAAGGCGATTTTCTCAATATTTTGATATATACAGTTGTAAACAGTTGTATCTTGGCCAAATATTGTCCTAACAAACCATACATCAATGGAAAGCTTATTTATTAAAATTTCAGTTGATGTATAAATCTCAATTTAAAAAAAAAAAAGACCCTTATAACTGCTTTGTGCTCCAGGGTCACAAATGTATTACGAACTAACATTAATGACTGAACCAATTAAAAAATTGTTGTTCAGTGTCAGTTCATGATACTTAATTCATTACTGCATGTAATGTATGTAAAGAATGTATCAAACCTTATTGCAAAGTATTACTTTTGATAATTAACACTTCTGTTCTGTTTAGAACTTTCTCCATGTTGCTTAAATGTAAATGATAGTTATTATGGGAAAACTACAAACTGTTTACAGGTTGTATTACTGCTATTTTCAGTCCGAGTGGCACTATAAAAGTACTAATCTTATTCTCAGATGCATATACATAAGTTTCATCAGTTTAAGAATAATTTGTCCCTCCTTCAGACTTCTCTTATATAATTTGGTGCTACACCCTGTAAGTTCGCCTTTTTTGGTATCTCTGAGGCAATGATTATCACGTAATCAGATGGTGGCCTTTCATCGGCGCCACACAATGCGATCCTAGAACAATGTGAATTGTGAAAGGTATTGAGTGAAATGTAAGACAGTCATTACTGTAAGTACTACCAGTCTCTATGGTAAAAAGCACAAAACGCACATGACAAACTGGAAGAGCAGCTACAGTACAATACAGGCCATGCCAAACAATTGTTCAGGAAAAAGCAGTGAGGAAAAAGAAGAAAGCAAAACCGAAAAGCTGTCCAACGGGTAATAACTGTTATAACTGGTTTCACAACGTACACAGATTAAATTGCTGGGGTTTGAGCTGAGAGGGACAGATAACAAACACACCGACTTGTTCCAGGAAGCAGCGTCTTAAGAAAGAGATGAGAGTTGAGTGCTCTCACAAAAAAGGTAGGAAAAGGGAGCAAAGAGAGCTGCTGTCGAAGTCCATTTCGTGACCTGAAGGAATCAAAGATCTGTATAAGCATTCCCTTAAAAAAGTACCATGGTATTACCATGTTTTTGGATGTTATCATGATGGTAAATGCCATGGGATTCTTCTTTTGAACTACTGTTCAAAAGATCAGTAAAGGTTGGTAAGATTTTTGAAATGTTTTATTTATTTGAATTTGAATGATTTGAATTGGAATAATTTGAATTATTGGAATTTTCATTCAGCCCGTCTGCTGTTTTTGTTTTTGAATTTAAATTTCGAATTTAAATTTTCAAATTTAAATCAAAAACTGCTCATGCTGCTTCTTTTGTACACTGTTTATATGAAGAGATTTATTTGTATTATTTATTTATTTGATTTCAATTTAGCTTTATTATTTGACATGTCAATATTCACAAAGAAATGTGCAGCACTTTGTCTGAGAAATAATAAAAGGACACCTTTTAATTTATAATTTGTCTTAAATCTCATTTTGTCTAAAATTGTTTCACATTGTGGGTTAAGTGAATCATTACATCCCTATTTTAAATGCAAATTATTCCTCAGTGTACAATTTCAATACCATGGTGTTCATTCATTGCCATGGAATATTTTAAAGCACCATGTCACTTCCATCTGATACTATCACAATACCATGGTATCGCCACAGTACTTTCTTATAAGGCTCAGAACAAAATAAGAGCAATGGGATGTGTGGGAAAACAAAAGCCTAGAAAAAAGCCTTAAGTTCATAAAAACGTTGTCCACGTTCCGCATCCCTGCCTGTGAAGAGGATTCTTGTTAGATCGGTTGCTTAAAAAGAAACAAAAAGCCCAAAATGAGAAAAATTCAGACCTGTGTTGCCTATCATACCCATGCTGTGGGGTAGTCAGAGGCCCATCCAAATCCACCTTAAACAGGAAGGAAGGGTTCTTACTAGAGATGGGTCTTCTGTCTCTGGGCTCAAAGAGCCAGGGAGGGGCTCACTGTCCAAAGGGAGGTCATCGTCCTCCTCCTCGCCCTCCTCAGGGTCGTCCCCCAGCGAAGGGAACACAGACAGACCCCCGACTCCGTCCTCAACAATGCCGTCCAGGCTGTCTGTGAGGGCAGCGAGCAGTGCCGCATTTTCTTCCTGAAACAACGAGAAAGAAATGAAGGCAAAGCAAAGCAAAGATATCGATAACCTACACATACACAGCTTGTGTAAGTCTTTTTTACCTCTTTATAGCACAAAAACAGTGGAGAATTACAGAAGTTATTCATAAAATAAGGGAAAATCGAGACTGAAACAGTTGCAGGCCAGACTCGAACCTGCAACACCAACACGAGCAGCACTGTTGAAAACATCCTCAGAATCCACTATGCCATGGCTTTAATTTGCACCCAAAAACGAAAATTCTGTCACAATTTACTCACCCTTCATCTTCGAAATACAAATTAAGACTTTGATGTAAAGTCCATCCATTCAAGGTCCATGCAACCAAAATGCATCAAAATGCATGAAAAGACATTTTAAATCTAAAAAAAAATTTTTGTTAACATGTATAAAAAACACTGATGCATGTATATACAGTACATAGATCACATCAATTATGGTAAAAAGAAACTCAAACCTGCCGGTTTGAGTGAGTAAATAAGAACCAATAAGGCCAATGATAAGACTAATGATTAAATATATATATACGTTAAATTAAATATATAAATATTGAATTTATTATTATATTTAATTTATATTAAATTAACACACACACATGTAAATAAATAAATAAATAAATAAATAAATAATTAAATATATAAATATTTAATTTATGATTATATTAAATTTATATGAATTTATATATTTATATATATTACAGCCGCAAATTGATTAGTAAAAGTTGTTTACATACTATATGTGTTTGTACTGT
>JAHKKF010530393.1:14064-80593 GCA_019740295.1 Labeo calbasu
CTTGAAATGTTAAGTTGTACTAAGTAACAACTTAGATATTTGTGTTTGCTAAACTTAACAGATGGGTAAGTAACGCAGCTGCCTTAAAATTTTAAGTTTCAACTCAAATATATACTAAGTGACAACATATTTGAGTTGAATCAACTTAAAATTTTAAGGCAGCTGCATTACTTACCCATCTGTTAAGTTTAGCAAACACAAATATATAAGTTGTTACTTAGTACTTAGTACAACTTAACATTTCAAGTTGAATAAACTTATTTTAGTTGACTGAACTTAAAATTTTAAGGCAGCAGGGTAACAAATTATTAATTATTTTAAGCTGACTCAACAAATTGTGTTTTTTATTTTTTTACAGTGTACATACTTTCTTAAAGATGTACCTCAGAGTACAGTAAAATACTGTTTTTGGATATTACAGCAAAACACTGGCTATTTTACAGTTATTTACCCTTAACAATGCGGATCTGTGTTTTTGTTTGTGTTGTGTATGCATAAACCCACTTTATGCATTCTACGTAGTACGAATTTGTGCTTTTAGACACTTGAATCTGTTCAAATAAAGTGTACGTTTTTTATCCTAGCTAAATATGCAGAGACAAAATTGTTATTAAATTACATTTTATTATTTTATTTATGCAATCCTAAATGCATATGCAAAGATAACTATGACAACCATTTTTAGACCAATTTAGGCAGATTTCCCCAAAAAGTGCAAAAACTATGGCTCTGTAGCTGAGTTTTTGCTTTTAGACTCTCAAATCTGCTTTCTTTCTTTCTTTTGTTCTTTCTTTCTTAATGAATTTTCCATCCTGGCTAAATTTAGAGACAAAAGTGTGATTTTTATTACTTTTTAACATTTATTTATTCTATCCCATCTACATATGCATAGATAACTATAACTATACATTTTTAGGTTAATTTTACCAAAAAAAAAAAAGAACAAAGCGATGTTTCTGTAGCTGAGTTTATGCTCTTATACACTCTGTCAAATTTGTTTTTGTTTTTTTTTCTTTTTCTTTCTTTCTTTCTTTCTTTATTAATTTTCCATCCTGGCTAAATTTATAGACAAAATTGTGTATTTTTATTACTTTTTAACATTTATTTATTCTATTTCAGCTACATATGCAAAGATAACTAAATATTTTAAGGTTGATATCACCAAAAAAAGTGCACAAACGATGTTTCTGTAGCTGAGTTTTTGCTTTTATACAATCAAATCTGTTTTCTTTTTCTCTTTCTTTCTTTCTTTCTTTCTTTCTTTCTTTCTTTCTTTCTTTTTCTTAGCTATTTTTCCTGTGTGTAGTGTGTATTTTTATTACTTTTTAACATTTATTTATTCTATTACAGCTACATATGCAAAGATAACTATGATTAAGGATTTCTAGTTTGATTTGAGTAAAAACGTTGGTCCTGTAGCTGACAAAAGTGTTTTATTATTACTTTTTAAATTATTTTATTTGTTTTATCCTAGCTACATATGCAAATATAACTATTTCTAGGTTGATTTGCACAAAAAGTGTAAAAGCTGTGGCTCTATAGCTGTAGCGATGCCATATCTTTCAGCATCCTGAGCAATTTGTGATACTAATGGTGCACAAATTATACACTATAGCTTTGAATCAATTCACATTTTTATTCAGGCATACAGAATTAGACATGCTCACAATCATGTTTCTCAAAGTCCTTTGGCAAAATGCAAGCAAACCATGTAAATTTGAGGTGTTTTGGTGTGGCATAGGTTTTTACGGCTTTTCATGCAAGCTGAGGTCATTTGTAATGGCTGTCAAGAGAAAGCCAAAAAAATAACAATGAGAAAACACTCGGGCCAGGGAGACTTCCTGTTGTCAGATGGACAGCTGCCCAGACTGTGGTCTACAGGGCGTCACTGCAGCGGCCTAGTGAACGTGAGCCGTATGTGAGCATGTTGCTGTGATGTTGCGATGACGTGGGTCTGAAGGAGGGTGTTGACGGGATGAAATCAAGTCGGAAGACAGAATTAAAGGCAGATGCACGTCAGAAAAGTGTATTATTCAGCTGCCTTGTCAGCATAGTCTATGCACTGCGGTAAGCATGTGTGCACATTGTGCGTACATGTCTGCTTGGCTTGTTTATTTGCGAGGGACAATCTGATTTTTCCCATTTGTCTCACGGGGACCTGAGACAGCTGCTGTAGGCGGAGCTTGTTGACCAGCACAGCTGTGACCTCACAGCCCAGCGTCGTCTCTCTGACAAAGACGCAAACAGACACGCATACACATGCTATGAAGTTTCTGGCAGCGAGTGACTGCATTCCATCTGTCCCTGATGTGCAGTGGTCAAGATTTGTCTGGGTTAAGGGTCATGTGTCTGTGGAGGTGTGGTCAGCTGTGAACGCTGCTCCGATGTCATTCAGGCTGGACCGTGTTGCACGGATGACATAATGACGTGTGCAACCGGCGCTGCAGTACAACGTAACTCTCAGGAGTGGTGCATTACGGGATGCTATGTAAATAAGAGTATTATGTAACGCACATCATATTTCACATCATTTTTCTCTCCCACAACTAGAAAGCCACACAGTTAGTTTCTGAGAACTGTGTGATGAAAAACATGCAATTTTCTGCATGACAAAAACATGCATGTTCTTCTTAGAAGATTATTTTATTGGGAAATATGCTTCACTTTAGTTTGCATGCAGCGAAAATGTATTCTGAAATCAGTTTTCTTAATGCATGTAGGAGAGAAATGATTCATCCATGTATGTTTTTTTAGTCTTTAACTCATAAAATGAAAGAAAATATCTGTTGATACTTCCGTTTCAACGTGAACGGTGATTTACTATGATAAAACAGTTATTATTAGCCACCCCCTTCATCAAAAAAAGACTGACAAAAATATAGCAGCACATCTTTACACTGCCAAGTTTGTGCTGTTAAGTTTTTTTCATTTAGTTTTTTTCTTATTATATAAAACATTATTGTTTCCATCCTTTTAAATCGTCTCAATCCTTTATTTCTCCTCATTTTGACTCAGTCTTCATTAGTAATTAAATTCAAAGTAGCTGTAGTATTAACTTTGCCGTGTTGTAACTTTTTTTAAAAAAAATAGTTAACATTAGTTAATTTATTATTAATTTATTGGCTATCATGAACTGACAACAAACAATACTTTTCTGGCTTTTTAAAAAAACTAGGTTACAGTTCATTTCTGCATGTCCACTTTTTTCCTGAACTCATTCCGCTCAGCTGGAATGATGCTTTACATCTCCGGTCTCTGGCGTTTCTAGTCAAATGAAGGTATTTTCCGAACTGATTATATAACGTTAAACCTATGAAAATGGTTTAAAAAGCACACGGCACCCTAGTGACTTGACTTTACAGTGCCACAATGACCGTCTTTTTGCTGTAACTCATCTGTCATAGTTTAATAAGTAGGAAGATGACATGAAGCTGTGTGCGGTTAGCTTGAAAACAGAAATAGATTGAAAACAGATTAGCACACATATCCTATATACAGCTCCCGATTAGGGTGAAGTTCGCAGAATTTTGTCCACAAAATGATAAGAGTACACATAAGCGCTGCAAGCCATGCTCATTTTCTTTTGAAAAAAACAGCATATGCCGGTAGGTATGTTTTGATGCTAGTTTAAGCTGGTCCTTTGCTGGTTTATGCTGGTCCTTAGCTGGTCATGTTGCTGATCCCAGCATCAAAACACACCTGGTTTTTTCACCAGGGTGGGTTATGGACGGCTTATAGTGCCGGACATGGACAGATTTTTAGCGCAATGACCATATTCCATACCAAAACTCAAAATATGATGTATATTTTACAGTCACCCTTGTGCAGATTGATCAGAAAAACAGCTAAAAGAAACACAGCTTCCTACCAGTGGCCATCACAAAACTTTACATCTTGCACAGTTTTATGCACAGGTAGAATGCAAAACATTTAACCCACAGGAGAAAATTAACCCTTAAACCCTTTAAAAACCAGCCTAATTCTGTTAAAAAAATGTGAATTTGGCAACCCTGCATCCAACACACGCTGCAGGAATCAGATTTAACTGATCATGGCAGTGTTGCCAAGTTCACGGTTTTCCCACGGAATTGGCCTACTTTAACACTGTTGCAGCGCGTTGTTTTTTATGTCCGCTGGTTGAAACGTCTCCAGTAATGTAATATTTAGCCCCTGGAATGCTAATTTTACCAGGGGAACCCCACAAAAAAACAGGTATTTTACCCCCCGGAACGCGATTTTAATGGTGACCCCTCTCAAAATGCAATTGGGCTAGTTTTGAGTAGCAATTGGGTGGGTTTTGTTGTGAAAACCTGGCAACCCTGGATCATGAGTCAGAACAAGAGTAAGGAGAGATGACTGACAAAACATGCTGGAGGATTTGCTGCTCAGCAGAAAATCTGCTCATATCTGATCTTGTAAGATGTGCTCCGTTTATACAAAGTGCGTGTGATCGCGAAATTGAAAGTGAAAGTGAATAGCCACTTATTCAAAAGAGATTTAAATACTCCTCATAGGATAGCGTTTTTTTTTAATCCTGTTTTAACATAAATTTCTATGGAGACCAGAAAACAAGAGCAGAGCATCCAGACAGAAGTTGAAATCCATCATGGCGGTGCTCAACGGTTACTCATGAAAAAAGTGGACACTAATACATTTTTAACATTTGTTCATGTTAAATTAATATTAGTTTATTTATTATGAACAATCATGAATTAACAGTGAACAATGTTTGCAGTACCCAATGCAGTAATTAAAGAGTTCTCTGCTAAAAAAAAAAAAAACAATAGACACATCACAAAATTTTTATGTTTTACTGCTTATAATGGGACTTGTATTGGTTTTAAAAGAAAATGGCAATGGACCCTGTTGGTCTCTACTGGTAATTGGTCACCTTTTATTGATGGCTCAATAAATCCTAATGGAGTATGTCTCAAAACACACTACAGAAAACCATTTTTAATGGTTTTAATGGTTAAAAGTTGATGGTTTGTAATGTTTGTAATGTATTTGTAGTGGAAACCATTAGAATTTTCTGTGATGGTTCTATTAGGGTTTTTTTTTTTAGCAGGGTTGGACCTTATTTTTAGCCTTTTTCATTTAAAGCAGCAATCAACTTAACTTTTCAATATTAGTGGGTTAAAACTTTTCACATAGTATGGGGGAAATTTTTTAAAGGCATGTTTTCTGTAAAATTTCAAAGGAAAACAAAACTGCATTGTCTAGTAATGTATGAAGCACAGCTTACACAGAAGTAACTTTCAAAACAGTTTGACCAACTTAAACCAGATGCGAAATCTACATGGGGAAATCTTTCGCCCTCATACAAAAATTCCAGATCGTGTGGATTCCTATTGATATGACTAGATTTGGCCTGTGATATTTTACAGAAAAAGATAAAAGTGGCCGCACCTTACGGCTAATTGCAGTTGTAATCTTGGCCACGCACATATTTGTGGAACCCTGTGGAAACCCGACGAGAACAAAGGTTTGCTTAATCCTTCATATCAAATACACACACACACATTACACATTCATCACCAAATTAAAGTGCTGTTGTGTCTTACGTTACGCCACTGTATGATCCCCCATATTTGTTTACTAAAATGTAACAGATACCGCAAATCAAGATAGAGAGGATATACCTACTCACCAACCCTTTAGATAATCTCACCGCTGTGCATGTGTGTAGTGTGTGTGTGTGTTTGCAGGGCTCATGCTCAATGGTGCGAAGCCCAATTGTTGTCCCAGTCTGAGTATGTGTGGTGCGCTGCCTCGCTCTTTCCATGTTATCCTGTATGTGATGCATATTTTATAGGCGGGGAGACCCCAGCGTGAGGTGACACGTTCCGGACGCATGCACTGATAAACCCAGGACAACCGCCAGCTTTCCACACAAGCATCAACCCAGAATCACACACTCTACACGGACTGACTCAGTAAATTTGGAGTTTTTGTTTCCTACGACTGCGTGCACAATGGGCTAGACGATGAAAATATGCACTACTGCACATCCCTAGCGTGTGCATGTTGTTTGTGAGTTGCACGCAGGGTGAGAGAATGTGTAGCAGCAGTCAGACAGGTCTAGCATGTCATCTCTGTCTCTTAATGTTTCCAAGCCAAGTCTCTTCACTCCCAGAAGCTTATGTATGAGCATAAGGGGGTCTCTGTAATATTCAGGACTGTGTACTTTTGATATAGTCACTCTGCAGGCCTAAACTTAATTAAATTAGATTACAATTTATTCAATTAAGTCTTCCCAAGCAATTACAAAAATGTCTTCTGTCATGGAAAAAAGGTTTGGAGAGTGCAGCTTCAGGTGAGTGTACCTACAGATGTCTGACATGCTGAACTGACATGTTAAAGGGATAATTCACTTAAAAATGAAAAGTCTGTCATCATTTAGTCATCCTTGTATCGTTTTAAACATGATTGACTGTTTGGAACACAAAGGAATCTTTTCTGAAGAATGTTTCAACTGATTGCGCTGACGGAACACTTCAAAACAACAGGACACACGGCATTTATAAAACACAATTTAGTTTGAAAGAACTGAGGAACTGGCTGCACTAGTTTAGTATTTGCTGATTAAGGGAAGCATTTAATTGCAGTGTGAGAATAAATGTACTGTACAAAAAATGGCGTAGAATCTATTTTTAGTTGGAAATTGCTAGTAAATTTGACAAATAAATGGCAAGCAACACACTGAATTAAAGGTGCAATAGGGGATCTTGGAAAATTTTAACCTTAGGCTGATAGCACTGAAAGCGAACATCCCTGCAAATCGCCGTCCAAAGCCACGCCTCCCAAACACACACAGACTAGACGACCAGAGACAACATTACTACAATACATTGTAACACTGAGTTGAAATGTTCAACAGTCCAGAATAAGAAAACTGTGTGGTGTTAATAATGCACGGGAGACGAGAAGATGGCGTATTTTCCCTGAGTTTAAAAAAACGCCTCAGGCGTCGACATAATCGTCCACATACATGGGAAACGAGCGAGGAAAAAATGTACACAAGCATTCATTTAACTCAGGTCACAAACAGAAAGGAAGTAAATAAAATCGAGTCATCTCTTCATCTTTCCAGAATGTACAGACACATGTTATGCATGCGCGCAGTTGCCACAAAACTACCGTAAATGCTCTAGTGGTCATTACAACATCATATGTCATTATCCGTGAGAGCACTTTATAAAACAGTTAGTAAAATTATTACAATACCAGGAAGGAAGATCAGGTTGTTGATGTTTGCCTGCCATTCTCGCTCTGTCTGCAAAGTGTTTGTGAATGCGCTGATGACATATGCTGTCTGCGCGAACAGGGTGGTATGAGGTATGAGACATGTTGAGAAAGCGTCATCAGCACTGGTGAAAGAATTTAGCATTCACCACTTTTAAAGGGATAGTTAAACCAAAAATTAAAATTATAGCATGATTTACTCAACCTCAAGCCATCCTAGGAGTATATGACTTTCTTTTTTCAGACGAATACAATCGGAGTTGTATTAAAAATATCATGGCTTTTCCAAGCTTTATAATGGCAGTGAATGGGTGACGAGATGAAATTTTGAAGTCCAATAAAGTGCATCCATCCATCATAAAAAGTGCTCCACATTTTCCCAAGGGTTAATAAAAGCGTTCTGAAGTGAACTGATACATTTGTGCAAGAAAAAAATCCATATTTCAAACTTCATAAACCGGAGCTTACGCTATGTCTACGTCCTACATCAGCCGCTGGAATGCCACTCTCGTGAACGTGCATACGACAGTTAGCAGAAGCTATGGATTATGGTTTATAAAGTTTTAAATATGGATATTTTTCTTACGCAAACACATCAGTCCACTCGGATGGATGCACTTTATTGAACTTCAAAATGTCAACACCCATTCACTGCTATTATAAAGCCTGGAAAAGCCAGGACATTTTTTAATAAAACTTTGATTGTGTTCATCTGAAAGAACAAAGTCATTTACACCTACGACAGCTTGAGGGTGAGTAAATCATGGGGTAATTTTTCGGTGAACTATCCCTTTAATGAAGATGATTGTGAGTTGAACATGCAAAGTCGCTCCAGATTGAAAATGTGGTGCCTAAAGGCTACGTTTCATTTGCGTCATTTTGGGGTGTGTTTGTTAAAGAGAGATGCTCATGTCATTATCTGTGAAGATGTGTATTACAGTAGAGGCGTGGTATCTGACTACCAAAAGCTGGTAGCACATGCTCTCACACCTATGTTTTTCATTTACATTTGTTCAGTTGTATCCAATGTATATCAGGCCACCTAAGGTAATGATTTACTCTAGTTCCAATTTGTCTCAAATGCATTTCAGAGGGTATTTACACCTGGTCTTTTCACAGTCGGATAGCTATCCGGTCAAAGAAAATGAAAATGAAGTTGATGTGTGAATAGGCCCTTTGAATCATAAACACTGAAAAAGCATTTTTAAGTAGCGTGTACTTCAGTAATCTTTATTTTAAACTTTAAAAAAAGGGGTGCTGATTATTCTGCTTTAGTTGAGGCCTTTTTTTTATCCACAGAGAAAAAAAATCACAAAACATCTGTAACCTAAAAATATATTAATATATAATAGTCTCCACTGCAACCAGTTCTCTGAAAAGCTCAATTATGCATCAAGGGCCAACACACACAATGGCACACAACTCCTTAGCCAGTTAAACGCTCACTAGCATATTCAGAAACAATATTATCAGCTGCCTCTCTAACGTTCAAAAGAAACAAAAACATACATTAGTTATTCACCCCATTCTTTGTCTGCTCAAGGCCATCAATCTTTTAAAAGAACAAATATATGTGCGCTAAATCCACGAGTTTGCATTTTTCTCATGTGCATGAATCATTCAGGAGTACTGTGTGCAGCCGTGGCTGGATGGGCGCTCTGTGTACCTCTCCCTTTCCTCGCCCCAGAGCCTCCACCGCTGCCTATAGCCAAGACATCAAAGTAATCAACCTCACCTGACCGGCCACACCTCTCAGCAGAACGGGACCAGAACCATTTTATTCTAGCCTTGAAAACAACATTCTGTGCCTGATTTATAATAGGCCTAATTCCGAGATCAAGGTTAATTGCTGTAAATTACATGTCCTTTGATTAGCAAGGCTCTGCCTATTTCAGAGATTAAAACTGAACAAAGTTTATTCTTAGAAAAGTTAATATCAAAGGCTATTCCATAAAACAAGATTGCTTCTGATCTATAAATAGACATGTAGATATCAGAGATCATCACATGACTGTGATGATAAGAGTATAGCATGTGATGATGATGAATACCTTTATCAATGCATTTGTTCAATAAAACAAGCTAAAAATATACTGATAAGACATGACGTTTATTGTGTCAAGCTGTTTATTGTTATTCTAGATAAGGTGTTTATAAACCTTTAGATATATCTCATTTTTATTTTATGAAACTGTTGTTATTGTATCTATAAAAAAAAATGTAGGTCTTGCTTTACAGAGGTTAGATACTACTTTCATTTATTTACTGAATTGAAAAATCCATTAAAATGTAAGTTATTAAATTTACAGTCATGTGAAAAAGTTAGGACACCCTTTTGAATTTCATGGTTTTCTGTGTCAGAAAATTATCTGGTCCTTGGCAGGCCTTAAAATTTTGAAAATAAATCCTCAGATAAACATCATCACATGACATTATTTATTTAACAAAAATAAAGCCAAGATGGAAAAGCCATGTGTGACAAAGTTAAGACACCCTATAATTCAACTGCCTGTAGATCCACTTTTAGCAGCAATAACTTGAAGCATTCATTTTCTGTGTTACTTTATCAGTCTCTTACATCGTTCTGGAGGAATTTGGACCACTCTTCTTTTCAACGTTGCTCCAGTTTATTGAGGTTTGTGGGTATTTGCTTATACACAGCTCTCACCACAGTATTTGAGTCAGGATGAGCTCTGGACTTGGACTGGGCTATTGCAACACCTTTTTTTTTTCTTTTCAGCCATTCTGTTGTAGATTTGCTGGCGTGCTTGGGATCATTGTCCTGTTGCATGACACAATTTTGGCCCAACTTTAGATGTCGGACAGATGCCCTCGCATTTGACTCTAGAATACTTTGATATACAGAGGAGCTCATGGCCAACTCAATGACTGTGAGGTGCCCAGGTCCTGTGGCTACAAAACAAGCCCAATATGATCAGCCCTCCTCCAGCATGCTTGTCTTTTGGTATGAGGTGTTTGTGCTGATATGCTCTTTAGGTTTTCACCAAACTTGGCGCTGTGCGATATGGCCAAACATCTCCACTTCGGTCTCGTCTGTTCAAAGGACATTATTTTAGAAGACTTGTGTCTTCAGATGCAACTTTGCAGACCTAAACTGTACTGCGATGGTTTTTGTTTTTAGATTGAAGAGGCTTTCTTCTGCCAAGCCTTCCAAACATGCCCTTTTTGTCCCATATTTTTCTAATGGTATTGTCGTGAACTTTATCATTTAATATGTTAACTGAGGCCTGTAGAGTCTGATGTGTAGTTCTTGGGTTGTCTGTCATTTCTCTGAGCTTTACACGGTCTTGGGGTGAATTTTCTGGGACGTCCACTCCTGGAAGGAGAGGTGTCTGTTTTAAATGTCTGCCACTTGTGAATAAACTTCAGATTGTTTGGAAATGGCCGTATTACTCTTCTCAGATTGATGGCAGCAACAATTGCTTCTCTAAGATGATTGCTGATGTTTTACCTCCTTGACATTGTGTTAACACACACCTGAAGGCTCCAGACCAGCAAACTGCCAAAGCTTATGCTTTTATAGAAGCACTCCGACTTGCTGATGATCAGTTAATCAAAGGTATTGTTAACAGTATGGGTGTCCTAACTTTGTCACACATGGCTTTTCCATTTTGGTTTTATTTCTGTTCAGTAAATAATGACATGGTGCAATTTGTCATGTGTTGTTGTTCATCTGAGGTTTTATTTTCGAAATTGTAAAACCAGCCAAGGACCAGTTTTTTTAATAATGCCCTGATATGGAAAACCATGTAATTCAACAGGGTGTCCTAACTTTTTCACATGACTGTATATATTAAAATTCTACATAAATTGAATAATTGAATTCTGTTATTTTTTTCATTTTAAAGTCACATGGGATATATGTGAGAATATGTATTTAAAGAGACAGTTCACCCAAAAATGAAAATTCCATCATTAATTACTCACCCTTGTGTCATTCCAAACCTGTAAGACCTTTGTTCATCTTCAGACACAAATTAAGATGTCTTTGGTAAAATCCAAGAGCTTTCTGACCCTGCATAGACAGCAGTGCAACTGACACGTTCAAGGCCCAGAAAGTTAGGAAGGACATCTTTAAAATAGTCCATGTGACATCAGTGGTTCAACCATTAGTTTATGAAGCTACGAGAATACTTTCTGTGCACAAAGAAAACAGAAATAACAACTTTATTTAACAATTTCTTTGCTTCCGTGTCAGTCCTCGCTGCACAGTCATAAATGTATCACGTTGCATGCGTGTGGTGCTGCTGACGCAGAAGCTGGCATTCTGATGTAGGAAGTCCTTAGTTCACTGTCTGTATATTCAGGTTCAACAACTGGTCTATGTAGAGCGTGCATCGTCTTCTGCTTGTAAACAAGGCACAGTGCATCCAGGTTCTACGTCAGATCGCCTGCTCCTGCATCAGCAGCATCACATGCATGATGCGTGGTACTTTTGTAAACGCATGTCGAAGACTGACATGGAAGAGGAGAAATTGTTGAATAAAGTTTTTTTTTTTTTTTTTTTTTGCACACAAAATGTATTCTCGTAGCTTACATTATGGTTGAACCACTGATGTCACATGGACTATTTTAACAATGTCCTTACTACCTTTCTGGGCCTTGAATGTGTCAGTTGCCTTGCTGTCTATGCAGGGTCAGAAAGCTCTCGGATTTCATAAAAAATATCTTAATTTGTACGAAGGTTTACAGGTTTGGAACAGCATGAGGGTGAGTAATTGACAACATCATTTTCAAAAAAATGTGATTAGTCATTGAATATAATGGGTTCTTTTTGCTTTTGATGCAACACAATGCACTGCTTATGTCCGGCATAGACAGGGTGTAATTTTCCGCATCCACAAACAGCACAGTGTTTGATGAGCTTCCCCTAAACCTTAATATTTATGAAAATGGAGTTAAAGGAGGTGAAGTGTTGTTGTGTCATATTGTGATGTCACAAATTGAAGGAGAAAACTAGTCATTTTGGCAATTTGGTTTGAACAAATGCTGTTTTTGCAGATTTTTTAAAGGTCTGAAACTAAAAAGAAAAGAAAGGAAGAAAAAGAAAAGAAATATGCCATTTTCAAACCTTTTCAATCATTGTGTGGCATTATCTTATTATTCTCTGGCCTTTAAACAGCTTCTCTAATGAGAACACGATTGAATATGGTAGACCCGATTTTCTTTCGCTGTTCCCAGGAATTATCTGTTCTCTTTGCCTATCTATAGAGGACTAAAATAAAGACCAAGATAAAATACCATAAAGATGTCACATTCTGTGATTGAAAAAAGGGGAAATTATTCATTAAATGTGTAATTAAAACTTTTTTTTTTTTTTAAATCTTTGTTCCATTATATCTTGCTTGTGTAATGTTCCTCGTGTGTTACTCAAAGCATATCAAATAAAATAGTGTGATGTTGGGATGTCTCAGAGGGGACCCTTAAAAATAAAGTTTCCAAAAGGGTGTTTTTGATGCCATAGAAGAACCATTTTTGGTTCCCCAAAGAACCTTTCAGTGAACTGTTCTTAAAAGAACCATTTTGAAGTACATTTAAAAAATCTAAAGAATCTCCTTCGACAATAAAGAACCCTTTCTGCATTTAAATGGTTCCAAAGATGTTCAAGATTCTTTTAATGGAACCATCAATGCCAATAAAGAACCTTTATTTTTAAGAGTGTTGCTTCATTTGCTTGGACGAGGAAGCTGCATTCCTCAACTCTGTGATTTTTTTGTGAAAAGCTATAAAAAGACCAAAATTCACTCCGAAGGTGCTGTAGAGTTTGGTACAGTAGCTGAGAACAAATACTAGTCAACCATGTCATGAGCTCCGGAGTGGCTTATATGGGACGGCTGAATGAAAGAACCAATTACTCCAAAAGAACCATGGGAAAGCTTGTCTGCAGTTGACCAGATGGCATAATAAAATGGTATGAGCTATCTACCTAAAAAACGATGGTAACAATATTACACATAATATTTTTGAGTAGCTTGTAAGGCTTGATTTTAATGGAATTTACCTGAATAAAGCATGTAAAATCTCTTAAATTATTTAATCTGTGACACAATTAATTTAATATTATTAGTGAAATGTGCTGATTTATTTTAAGTTGATTCTCAAAAGTCTGTGATTTTGAGTAAGGTCTGTTTGTATAGAACTGTAAAAAATTAGCCATATTGCCACGTGGTAGTAGTACGTGCAGTTATCCATATCCATAAACTCTACTCTTCTGCACATTGGTAATGATAGGATAGGAACTTTAACATAACAGAAACTTTTTCAAATGTCAAAAATAACTGAACATTAAAGCTAAACAGATACACAGATGTTTCCCTTTACTCAAATACACATGAAGTAGCACTTAATTTTTAATATTTAAAATATTAAACCATATGCAGTGCTGAGAACTAACAATCACTGTCAAAATAAAACTGCAAAACTGAATTCTCTTAAAATAAATAGCTAGCCTTCTTACCTTATTTTTTTCAGTTTAAGGGTCATTCCACAAAATCCCTAGGAAATAATCAAAAACAGATTTAATATGACAACAAATAACTATGCAATTTAAAAACATAATACTATGTATGCCTTCATCAATATTACAATTTAAAATAATAGTAAATAGTATCTATACTGGTAAAGGTAAGGTTTTTGGCCTGTCCCTCACTATGATTTTTCATTTTCAGCAGGACTTTTAATTTGCAAAATGAAGGGAAAATTTGCATATGCATATGCAGATCACATCTGCATATTGTTCTAAATATAGCATTATTGTTAAGTATGCATTTTCATTTTTTCTATCAAATATAAATCATTTTATTGTTGTCCCCTAATTTTATGTCAGCACTGTTACCCTCATCAAAAAACCCTTGTAAAATAATATACATTTAAGAGACATGATTTCTAGGAGGTTACATCATCTCTCAACCAGGATTCCAACAGTTAAAACATAAGCGTGTTACTCTCGTTCCTCTATAATGTCTTATTTTTGATGATTTATGAGGCTTGACTAATGGCGGGCCATCATGCAATGTCAATCCTGTTACCATTTTTAAAATGTAAATTTAGTCAAATTCAAAGTGTACAATACGCGCTTTTGTGAACTTGACTATAAGCCTGCAATTACCAAATTAGTTTGAAATCATCAAACCTTGTACTTTTTAGAGTAACAGGTTTTGACATGTGGGTAACAGGGATGACGCTGACTAGGTTTGACTCTGTTTTTAAAGATTGTCTGTATAAAATTCAAATATTTTAAAGGTCACCCTTGGTATATTATTGAGCTAATGCCTATATCATTCAGTGGCATATGAGTTCTAATTAAACTACAGTATCTAGTAACGTTTGTGTCGGTAACAGGGTTGACAAAGATACCAAAACATGAGGTAGAAATATAGTCATAAATTAATTACATAACCTGAGATGGCACAGTACAATTTCTTGTCATTTTAAGTTGTCTTCATTTCATGGGTATTTAAAAAATATAGATCAAACTTTTTTCATTTTTCAATTTTTCCAAGTGGAAAAGGCACACATTTTGTGGACCCTTAATCAGTTTCTCAGTTCAAGCCTAAAAACAAGCCTCAAAAAAGTTTCCTACAAAAATGAGGAAAGCATATTTCTTGGTGTTATTAGTGAAAACTTCTCAATATTTGTAATGAAAATTGCAAGACCCATCATTCATTTTTATAATAAAAAAATATTTTGTGGTGATATGAGACCAGTAGCCTTTTAGACAAAATTCACTACAGGATGTGTGGTGCATCTCAAAATTTTCTCATTGCAAGAGATACAGCAACAGCCTGAAAACCCTAAATCTTAAAAGAAAGTCTTCAAACACTTGAAAGCCCTGCAATCCTAGTCAAAGCTCTGATCTCAGTCCAACATTGTGGCTTACAAGCAGAGTTTAACTAGTCTGAACAACCTGGAAAAGGTTTGCCCACAATAATGGGCTGGTTCAAACTCTGCCAAACCATTTCTACAAAATATTAAAATGTGTAGGCTGAATAATTTAGAACATGTGTGGGAAGGGTGGATCTACAGTATGTTCCTTAGGCAAGGTACTGTCCCAGCACCTCACACACGTCCCTGACCACAGACTTGTATGCAGATTGTTCAGTCAGATCCTGACTGCGGACATCTTAAGAGTAACATTTAACTTTAACTGACAATGGGCTTGTAGAATAGTGATTTTTGATTCATGCTAAAACCGTTTTTAAATTCTACAGCACAAATAAACAAATACAGTACTCTAGCATACATTCTGAAGCAGCTGTGTTTTTTTTAATTTATGTATGTTAACATGGTAACATGGTTGTTCTTCAAAATTTGAAAATTTGAATAGACAGCAAAACTAACTAACTAACCAACTTAATAAATTAATAAATGTGACTCTAGACCACAAAACCAGGTATATTTGTAGCAATAGCCAACAATACATTGTATGGGTCAAAATTACAGATTTTTCTTTTATGCCAAAAATCATTAGGATATTAAGTAAAGATCATGTTCCATGAAAATATTTTGTAAATTTCCTACCGTAAATATATCAAAACTTAATTTTTGATTAGTAATATGCATTGCTAAGAACTTCATTTGGACAACTTTAAAGGTGATTTTGTCAATATTTTGATTTTTTCGCACCCTCAGATTCCTGATTTTCAAATAGTTGTGTCTTGGACAAATATTGTCCTATCCTAACAAACCATACATTAATGGAAAGCTTATTTATTCAGCTGATTTCAGATGATGTATAAATCTAATTTTCAAAAAAAATGACTGGTTTTGTGGTCCATGGTCACGAATACATAAATAAGTACTCTGTAAAATACTGTTCAAAAGTTTAGGGCCGATAAGTCTCTAATGTTCAGCAAGGCTGCATTTAACTAATTTTAATTTAAATTATAGTAAAAACATTAATATTGTGAAATATTATTACAATTTTTTCCTGTGATGGTAAAGCTGATTTGGTGCTCAAGAAACATTTTCTTCTTATTTTCAGTTGTGCTGCATAATATTTTTGTGAAAACCATGAAACATTTTTCCAGGATTCTGAACTATAAAAGCACAACTATTTATTTTAAATACAGATCTTTTGTAATATTGTATATGTCTTTACTGTGACTTTTGATTCATTTAATGCATCTCTTTTTGAACAGTAGTATATGTAATTCCTTGGATATTTAAAGGCAGAACTTTCTGGGCTAATTAAATCATGTTCATCTTAAAAGAATTTAACCAGGACCATGTCTAATATCCCAAGACTGTCCTGACTGCAGACGAAGAAAACTGATTTTCCATAACGCATAAAATCAAGTATGTCCTTTCATCTGCTCTTGAAAGTGACTAAAGACCTAGATAAATACTCAGAACACAAGACACACACCTACAAGTTGTAAAATTTACATATATATACAGTACGTGGAAAATTTGAAATGTTTCTTGGCACAGAGTAAAAAAGAACTGTTAGTGCTATAAAGGGGAACGGGGGAACAGATTTATGTAAATGTAGCCCCGTGGTAAGCTTTCCAGAATGTGCAAAGAAAACAGATGCGGGATAAATGAGAAGAGTGAGAGATGTACTGTACTGCAGTGGACAAGGAGAGAAGAAGGGCAGAGTGTGTGAGACGTGACAGTGACACCCTGGTCCCGCGCCTATCCCCTGTCCTGTGAAGTCACGGGCTGATGCTGGCCGGGACAGCAAGAAAACACACATGCACACTCATGCTTTCATAACCCCTATCTCGCGGCTGTCCACAAAGCATTACAACGGTCACGTCTGTTTAGACATGTGAAAACTTAGAGAGAGAGAACAATTTGGTCTGTTGGAGCTTGGGAGTCATTTCCTAAGCTTTGATGCTGAATTCCTCAGAGATTTTATACAGTTCACTTCATTTTTGAGTAATAGTTAACTGAAAAATTACAATTTCGTCATAATTTACTCACCTTCATGCTTTTCTCGAACAACAGAAGGAGACTATGAACAAGATACTATGTCATGCAAACGTTCATATGACTATGATCCCAGGTGGAAAAAAGTGCACTTCCGTATGTACTTAATACTAATTTTGTAGGCTACTTAATATACTAAAAATTATTCTTTAGTACTTCTTAAGATAAACTTGAGATTATCTAAGTATACTTGTATTTAGTTACAACTTGTAGTAAACTTGAACCCATCTTTCATACACCAGTACACTCAAGTGTACTACAAGTGGTAACTAAATATTTTTTATAAATACAGAGATTATGTTAAAAGCCAGAGGTGCACATAAGTGGTACGCAGGTCGGCATGCGCGACCAAAATAAGAAATAATCAATAAGTTCAGAGCGCGCAACGTGGTTGACAGCTGTTAATACACAGCTGCAATATTAGATGCCATTTTCAAAGCATAAAATGTAACATTTCATTCACAGACACTCTTCACTGAACGCTCTTCAATCGGAAGCGCTAAATCCGGCGGTTTTTGGCGACAACCCGCCAAAATAAAAGCTTGCTCATTTAGCTTTGAAAATAATGAAAATTCATATAAAAAATAAATAAATATTATCATATTTTTAAGTTTACTATAAAATAATAGTATTTTTATGTAATACTCCCTTTTTATTTTAAAATAGAATAGTACTACCACACTTTATTTTGTTTATTATTTTATTTAAAAATAAATAAATAAATAAAATAAAGTCCAATAATAGTCAATATTATCCAATATCCAATAATATTATATTATTATTATTATTATATTCATTTATTTGTTAGCGTTATATTAATGGGTCACAAAAGCACATTTAATTAATATTCATGGTGTCCCAAAATAGCACAGTTGAGTACACTTAGATTATCTTAATTTTATTTTAAGGAGTACTAAAAAATAATTTTTAGTATATTAAGTATGACATTACTTTTAAAAAATGTTCACCTGGGATTTCACCATGTTTTTTGTTTGTTTTTACAAAAAGTATTACAAAATGTTTTACAAAAGCATGCAAATTAAATATTAATATTTTATTATTAGTGTTATTTGTATATAATTTATATATTATAAAAATAGGCTGATATTTTGAATTAGCCATTATTTTTATATTTTCAGTTTTTATTTTAATTTAAGTTTTAGACGTTGTCAGTGCTTTCATTATTTTAGCTTTTAGATTTCAATATAGATTTTTTTAGTTTTCATTTTAGTTTTAATATTAAAAAAAAAGATGTTGGGTCAAATATGGACTAACCCAACTGTTAGGTTAAAAATTTAATTGAAAAATTGAACCCAACAGTTGGATTAGTCCATATTTGACCCAAAGTTGCGTTAAAACAACCCAGCATTTTTTAGAGTGTAAACTTATTTAATTAGTGGCCAAGGCAGCATTTCTAATTTTCCTTTTTAAGTTAAAAACTTTTTTTATCTAATAATTTATGTTTTATCTCATCTTTATTTCAATTACCTACTCTCTAAAAAATGCTAGGTTAAAAAACAAGTGCTGGGTGAAATATGGACAAACCCAGCAACTGGGTTGTTTTGACCCACAGTGGTTGGGTTAAATGTTTAAAGCATTTAACTCAACTATCACTTGAAAATTACTATATTTCTTGATGAACCTACGAACCCAAAATAGGTTAATTTTTACTAGAGGCATCGGCAATAATCAAAGGGTGAACATTTATTAATAAGCTATTGAAAATTAAGCTAATTCAACTTATTAATAAATGTTCGTTTGCCAAACAAATTTATAAATGTTAATTTCCAACCTATTTTGGGTTCATTTTAAGCCAGCTATATAGTCATTTTTAAACAAAAGTTAAGTTAAATAAAACTACCCAGAAGGTTGGTTTAAACATCTAACCAGTCAAAACTGGGTTTGTCCATATTTTACCACTGGGTTAAAATTTAAATAAAAAAATGAAACCCAACAATATTTGACTCAAATTTGGGTTTAAACAACCCAGCGTTTTTAGAGTGTATCAATTAATGACATGTCACTGACTGACATTAAACAGCACACAAGCAGTATTGACTAGTTTTATTTTGGGCCTTTTTTCTATTTTAAAGCATGACGGCCTAGTTTCAGTGAACAGAAAAGCGACCAGAAAATTCTGTGAAATATCTCGATTTGTGTCCTACAAAGAACGTTTATGTGGGTTTGAAACCACATGAGGGTAAGTAATGACGAAGCAGCTTTTAATAAAATTAGATCAGCAAAATACAACCGAAATATATCCACGGGCAGTGACAGCTGCACCTGACTCGTGGTACAACCTCTAAAAGCAAATGACACACTCACACACACTCCGTCTGGCTGTACCACCCCTGAAACGTACGCTGCGTGTGTGTCTTGTGAGAATTAACCCAGACCATACAGAAGCACGTGTTACAACTGCCAAGGTCTTTAGTGATTTATAGCGTGCGTTTGTGCAACAGTACTGAGCGTTTGTTACATAGTCTTGCCCTCTTTTCTTAGGCAAGCCCCCTCACATCTCACCACCTGACCGGCCTCTGTGAGCGTACTGATGCAGTAGTGGAAAAAGGCAGGCCCTAAAAATAACACTCACACACTCACCCACCTCAGGGATGGGACAGAACATGTGTGCGGGTGAGAGGGGGGTTAATATTAGAAAGCACATACAGTAATATGAAGAGGGGAGACCAAACGCTTTGCATGCACCAATTTAATCTGTGACTTGGGATCTCCTCGTGCCCCTCAACGTCACACGAACGTAGTGCATTCTTCGGCAGGTCACACGTTCATACATACAAGCGCTCACACACAGAGTCCGCATTCCAGCGGCAGTCACACGCGCTGTATCATCACTGCTGGCGCTCCTGCCTCCTCAGCACTCTGTTCCCTGCTATTTCTGTCTGTCTGGACCTGGAAAAAGACAGCGGTGTGGAAATCGAGAGGAAGACAGAAAGAAAGGTGGGGGGTATTTGCTCCCCGCTGCCAACGGGATCACATTAGGCCAACATACTGTCTGTCAAGCATCCAGAGTTACAACAGTTCCAGATGATCGGCTGGGTTTGGTTTAAAGCACCACCGTGCCAGCTGACGTTTGGCCACGGGCCACTGTTCAAAATGAAGACGTGATGACACCGTTATCACTTTACATCAGATGATGATATTGAGCTCATTGGCTTGCGATCGTTTGCTTGTCTTCTGTCAGTTCTTCTGCTGTCTTGCTCACATGGCTGCCGGCTTCTTCCTCGTTAATGATATTGACTGATCAAAACTGACATTCATTAAACTGCTGCTTCTTTTTTTTTTGGATTAGGATATGGAGCAGGCTTCTGCTAGGCGTGTATATGCTGTTACTTTCCCTGTTTGGTATTGCAATGTCTGTAGTGAATTAATGTGTAGGCTGTAGGTTACGCAGTTGAACGGAAAGTGCGATTCAAAAGTCAGAGAGCACATTTACAGTAAGCATGAAAAATAAACATTAACCCTTCGGTTTCACAGACAAGGCTTAAACCTAGTCCCAGACTAAAATGTAAGTCTGAGCTGTTACACCTGAAAGAAACATGCACTGACTGATCTTAAAATATGTCAGTGTCTTTGTTTTGTCTCAAGATGCACAAAGGTAGGCGTGTTTAGAAAAATTACTCAAATCTTCTAATTAAACTATGGTCTACATTTTTTTAATGTGTATACAAAAAGTATTGCGAGTGTAGTGCGACACATCTTTCTGATGTCCTGCATGTGAAAACAACATACAACATGTCTAGTGCAGAATGATCACCAAGCAAATGACTCTTATGAGTCAGTTTTTTAACGAATCAAAATATAAAACACAGTGTAGTCTGATAACCAAACAAATGACTCTTGTGAGTCTGTTCATTTTAGTGAATCAAAACAAACAGCGCAGTGTAGTTTGACTGATGAACAAATGACTCCTTTAAGCCTGCTTTTTTTTAATGAATCAAATATAAAACAGCATGGTTTGATAACTGAACAAATGACTCTTATGAGCCAGTTCTTTTTAGTGAATCAAAAGCATACAGCACAGTGTAGTCCAAATGATGATCAAATGACCATTTTGAGTCTGTTTTTTAATGAATCAAAATATAAAACACAGTGTAGTCTGATAACCGAACAAATGAATCTTATGAGTCTGTTCGTTTTAGTAAATCAAAACAAACAGAGCAGTGTAGTTTGATTGATGAACAAATGACTCCTTTAAGCCTGCTTTTTTTTAATGAATCAAATAGGAAACAGCGTGGTCTGATAACTGAACAAGCCAGTTCTTTTTAGTGAATCAAAAACATACAGCATGACCAATGTAGTCTAATTGAAGAGCAAACTACTCTTATGAACCCATTATTTTTAGTGAATCAAAACACACAGCACAGTGTAGTCCAAATGATGAACAAATGACTCTTTTGACTCTGTTTCTTTAGTGAATCACAAGGAAAAGTACAGTATAGTCTGATTTGCGAGCAAATGATTCTTATGAGTCTGTTCATTTTAGTGAATCAAAACATACAGCACAGTGTAGTTCGATTGACAAACAAATGACTCATTTAAGCCTGTTTTTTATTGAAGCAAAATATTAAACACAGTGTAGTCTGACTACTGAGTAAAGAACTCTTATGAGCCAGTTCTTTTTAGTGAATCAAAAACATAAAGCATACCCAATGTAGTCCAATTTAGTGTAGTGTAGTCTGATTAACGAACAAATGACTCTTAAGAGCCTGTTCATTTTAGTGAATCAAAACATACAGCACAGCGTAGTCCAACTGATGAATAAATGACTTTTTTGAGTGTGTTTTTTTAGTAAATCACAATGTAAAGTACAGTATAGTCTGATTAGCAAGCAAATGATTCTTATGAGTCTGTTCATTTTAGTGAATCAAAATGAACAGCACAGTGTAGTTCAATGAACAAATGACTCCTTTAGACCTCTTTTTAATGAATCAAAATAATAAACACAGTGTAGTCTAATTACAGAGCAAATTACTCTTATGAGCCAGTTCTTTTGGTGAATAAGAAACATACATCATAACCAGTGTAGTCAAAATGACAAACAAATTACTCTAATGAATCCATTATTTTTAGTGAATCAAAACATACAGCACATAGTCCAACTCATGAACAAGTGACCTTTTTAAGTCAGTTTTTTAGTGAATCAAAATGTAAAGTGCAGTGTAGTCTGATTAGCAAACAAATAACTCTTATGAGTCTGTTCACTTTAGTAAATCAAAATATACAACACAATGTAGTTCGATTGACAAACAAATGACTCTTTTAAGCATATTTTAAATTAATCAAAATATTAAACATAGTGTAGTCTAATTACCAAGCAAATGACTCTTATGAGCCAGTTCTTTTTAGTTAATCAAAAACATACAGCGTGACCAATGTAGTCCAACTGACCAACAAATTGCTCTTGTGAACCCATTATTTTTAGTGAATCAAAATATACAATGAAGTCCACCGATGAATAAATTACCTTTTTATGTCTGTGTTTTAGTAAATCAAAGTGTGAAGTGCAGTGTGGTCTGATTAACAAATGACTCTGTTATGAGCCTGTTCATTTTAGCGAATCAAAACATACAATACAGTGTAGTTTGATTGACGAACAAATATTTCTTTTGAGCCTGTTTTTAGTGAGTTAAAATATAAAGTGTTGTGTAGTATGATTCTTGAACAAATGACTCTCGAGCCTGTTCTTTACAGCATGATCAGTGTAGTCCAGTTGACAAACAAATGACTCTTATGAGCCCATTATTTTTAGTGAATCAGAACATACAGTACTGTGTATTTAAATTGATGAACAAATGACTCTTATGGGCCTGTTATTTTAAATGAATCAAAACACACCGTGCAAGTGTAGTCCAGTCGACAAATGACTCTTATAAGACAGTTATTTTTAAACTTAGTTTAAAAGTATTTTCAAACAAATAAATGACTCCCATGACCTGGCTCTTTTAATGTGTAGTTCAATCAGATAGTTCAGAAAGACTGGAAGTTATCAATTTGAATCAGTATGACGAATCCTAAAGGAAGGACACCTCAGTTACTGAATCAACCTCTGACTCACTGAAGTGAATATTCAGTTACAGCTGTATCAGAATGTCAAAAATAAGGAAAGATTTCTGTCATTATATATAAGCAATGTCAGCAGTGATACATACATACTCAGTGTTCTTCTTGTGTGTGTGTGTGTCTCAAAGGACCTCAGTAGCATTGGACTTAATGTAGGATCGATAGCGGCTGTCTCTCCATTCCACGCTTTATCAACCATATGATCCATTAAAACCAGGCACTTTCCTAGCACGCTTCCCTACACACACACACACACACACAGACAGCCATCATGAAGTTGCTGCTCTTCTCCCGCCATTCCACACCAGTTGTCCGCTCTGGCTCCCTGAGGAGAGCAGGCAATTCCAATACGGTTCAAACTCATTGAGCCATACGCCCTAGCTACACTGCCAGACAAACACACACCGTGCACACAAGGCACGAATGGACAGAGACAGAGACCGAAACAGAAATACACCCAAACATCAGAGACTTACACATCAAAGAGACAGATTAATAAAGGAGAACAGCAATCAGCTTTCTTTTTTACTTTAAACACTTCATTCTAAACCATAAATGGGTGAAGGTGTCATAACCACAAAGGGTGTGTGGTACATGGGTGATTATTCAATTAGAGACCAAAAAAAAAAAAATCTACTTTGAAAGGATGCAATAGCCTCGTAGCCCTTGTAATACATTTAAACATTGGTGACATTGGTTTACAATAAGGTTCCATTAGTTAGCATAAACTAACAATGAAAAATGCTTAATCTTAGTTATTGTTAATATCAACATTTACAAATAGCCCAAATTATTAAAATCAAAAGTTGTTACTATTAGTTAAATAACCTAAGTTAACATGAACAGCTGTATTTTTATTAAAGGAGTAGTTCACTTCAGAACAAAAAATTGACAGATAATTTACTCACCCCCTTGTCATCCAAGATGTTCGTGTCTTTCTTTCTTCAGTCGTAAAGCAATTATGTTTTTGAAGAAAACATTTCAGGATTTCTCTCCATATATTGGACTTCTATGGTGCCCCCGAGTTTGAACTTCCAAAATGCAGTTTAAACCTCAAAATTGTCCTACATCCCTGCAGAAGTACCGACCCATGCAAAGACGGTCAAATGCCCTTTACTAAGAAACAAAAAGGTAAAACAGTGATGTGGAACGATTTTGAAATTGTTGAAGTTTTTCAACACACCCTAACTAAAATGACCCGGATTACAAAGAGTTCACACAGAGCTAGACAAGAAGAGCGTTTGAGTTTAAAAAGTATATTAAATGTACATTTTTTAAGAAAATAACATAATTTCTTCTTTGGCCAGGATCGTTTAGAGCCTTTGAAGCTGCGTTTAAACTGCATTAAACTACATTCAAACTTGGGGAAACCATAGAAGTCCATTATATGGAGAGAAATCCTCAAATGTTTTCCTCAAAAAACATAATTTCTTCACAACTGAAGAAGGAAAGACATTACAAGTAAAATAATCTGCCAGTTTGATTATTTCAAAAAGAAAACAAGATCATTCTTCTTACCCTATTGGCAAATTATATTGCTTATATTGGAAAAACTCATTTAATTTTGACTTGTTTTTTTTTTAAAAAAGCATTTTTTTTTGTAGTGTAGCAGCTCATATTAAAGTGGTACCAATTTTTTATTGTCTACTTGTTCCTCATTTTCTTAAAATGTGCAATTTTTCCAGAAATATTAATTGTGAAAAATGTGTTTAAAAAGGGAAATTCTTTTTATTAAGGGAACATTTTATTTTCATTCAGTGTGATATATTTTTTGCAATGAATAAATTAATACATTTTAAATGTCCCCAGGTTTGATGTCATTACCATCACGCCAAAAACTCTAGAAAATAGGCATGTTAAATCGATTAATTGTGATTAATTTGTGTTTACAAAATATGTGTGTACTGTGTCTATGTATTTATAAATACACACACATACATGTATATATTTACACACACACATATATACATTTATATATTTATTTATTATTTAACTATTTATATATGATTTATATTGTATATTTGACAAATATGTATGTATGTGTGTGTGTTTATATATACCTAAATACACAGTACACACACGTATATTATGTAAACACAAACTTTTATTTTGAAATGGGATTACCTGCGATTTAATTGCGATTAATCGATCAGAGAACAGTTTTAAAGAAAAACATTTTATATTTAGCTAGTTATTTGGTTAATAATAGAAATGAGATATTGTGATCAGTAATTTTGCAGAAGTATTTTAGAAGCCATTTATCAGATACCTATTTCAACACAAGTGAAACTTAGGTGGAAGACATCAAGTAAAATCACCCATATCTGCGTGCATATGCTGGGTCATGATGAATAAATCACAGAGATGAACGCATCTGAGATATTATTATCTATTTCCTAAGAAGAGTGAATGTCCTTGGCACAGATCACAATACAGTTAATGTTATGTAAGTTCAAAAATGAAAGAATGCAGGAGGCCCACTTCCCACAGACAAGGAGTGGCTTGCTACTGCTGCGTCTCTTGCTCTACTTATGCAAATGTCACCGTATCATCACCTCCGGGCTATTCCAAACTCGTCCTCGCACTTTATTTCTCCTTCAAGAAGACGAACCGCACTTGTCAGTTTTTATTTCACTTTGTATTGTACTTTGACAATCGCATATCACAGATGTTGCTGTAATGAGTGGCACACCTGGGTTACTCTGCATGTGAATTCGATTCTACAGTATTTTAAATAACTACTGAAGTAATCTAAGGTACAAAGCTTGTTTTGCTTTTGACAGATTGGATTGAAGTGGGCAGATTAAAGTCGAGCATGACCAGGCCTGTTTGCACCTGGCATTATCATGCGTTTCATTACGGGAATATGTTTTTGTGTTGGTCATATGTTACCGACAATCTTGAATACTGTTGTTTTAGCACAATGAATGTCTGACATTTGCGTTGGCAAATCAATAACATACTAGCAATTATGTCACAAATGCAATGTCGTAACAGGCGATTCTACCTACCTCCAAATGTGATTTGAGTCATCGGATCACAAAGCATTTTGGACCCTGTTTAGACCTGTATTTAGACCTGACCACTCCCCCCTCTTTCTTGTTCCAATATTACACAGAATTTCCCCAAGTGGAAGGGTCCACCTTACCAACTTTTGGGGGTGGAGACAAACTGCGCTCTTTCCTGAACCACATCCTCTCAAAATGAGCTAAACCCGCATTTCCACCTTGACTTGCCACTGCCAACCTGGGGTTTCCAAAAAGATCCGCTCCACTTCTGGTTTCCTCCACATCACCACCCTTTCACATGAAATCATTTTATTCTAATTTTAATTACAGCTGAAGTTATATAACTGAACTGATACAGAGAACGTGTTGAAACTGATATCACTGAAGGACAGCGGTGAACGCTTGACCGCGTGTGTCCTCCGAGGAAACCAGGAAGGAAGCTTGTATAGATGTGCATGTGAGAGAGAGAAAGCGTAAGAAAGAAA
This sequence comes from Labeo calbasu, assembly GCA_019740295.1. NCBI lineage: Eukaryota > Metazoa > Chordata > Actinopteri > Cypriniformes > Cyprinidae > Labeo > Labeo calbasu. Next base: position 40,838 of record JAHKKF010530393.1, read on the forward strand.
GAAACGTGTCTGCATTGAAAATGAGCCATGTGGCCTTTTGAAACTGTGTATATGAGACTTCTGCACGCAGCTCTTGCTGGTGATATCTGCGAGTGTGTTCTCCGGGGCTGTCCCTCTACACAGGCAGTGGTTAGAGCTCAGGAAATGGTTACAAGAAAAAAAAAAGAAAAAATATATGAACAGAAAAAAAAAACTCTGAATCTCGAGGTGTGAATACGCTCATCCAAACACGTTGTCAAATTTCATAGAATTCTGAAAACCTTTCAGTGTGACTTCCTCTTTGTCCATTAATATGCCAGTGGCCACAGTGTGTGAAGAAAAAAAAAATACACTGAAAAGGAAAAAGTTACTAGACACTTTGTTCTTTAAATGTGTTGTAGACTGTGCTTTTAATATACACTGTAGGCCTATTCGTCATTCTTGATCACTCATTTTTGTATCTGAAGGTTTCATTATATGTAAATGTATCATAAACACTGGATCTCGGCCTAAAGTAGCACGTAAAGCCCTGTAGACAACAATTAAAACACACTCCATGAAATCTCTCATACACACTCAAATGCACCAGTCCTTGCCCATATGGATCCATTTTTAAGATGATCCTGAATAATTCTGACTGCGTTGTTAGCTGTTGGGATTAGAGTGAGCCAGAGGGAAACCTTACTCTCAGTTAGGACATGAATAATGAAGAACACAGACTCAGACTCAAACACACACACACTCACACAGACACTGAGAGGATGTTTAACTTGTAAGAGTGTGTCATAGCGCCTCCTACAGGCTCATCTAACGCTGGTGAGGGGAAAATCATGATTGACGTACGGTTCTTTGAACACGCGCTAACAATTATATCGCAGCTGCGCTTTCGGTTTTTAAGTGTGTTTGTGGATATTATCAGCTGAAACTATTTAGCACAATCCTGTATATCAATTCTGATGGATATTACGTTTTAGGCGATACAATTTAGATGAAATGTACTGAGGTAAATGACGAAATTAACTAGCTTATTTTGATTTTGAACATGACCAAATGATGTGCGACAGGTTATATGTGACCCTGGACCACAAAACCAGTCTTAAGCAGTACGGGTATATTTGTAGAATAGCCAAAAATTCATTGTTATGGGTCAAAATGATCGATTTTTCTTTTATGCCAAAAACCATTAGGATAGTAAGTAAAGTGTTCCATGAAGATATTTTCTAAATTTCCTACCGTAAATATATCAAAACTTAATTTCTGATTAGTAATATCAACTTCATTTGGACAACTTTAACGGCGATTTTCACAATATTTTGATTGTTTTGTACCCTCAGATTCCAGATTTTCAGATGTTGTATCTTGGCCAAATATTGTCCTAGCCTAACAAAACATACAGTAATTGAAAGCTTATTTATTAAACTTTTTCAAAAAAAAAAAAAAAAAGTATCATTATGACAGGTTTTGTGGTCCAGGGTCACAATATATCCTGCTTACATATCCTGTAGGTAATGAAATATACAAAAATAGATCATTTTCAGTATTGAAAGTGTATCCACATCCTTTTTGTACTCAAAGATGACTCCTGCTAAACTGTAGAGTTAAACTGAGGGGACTCTACATGTGTCTTTCGGTCAATAAGATTAACGAGTCCTTTGTGAATTCATATAACATGCGTATTAGAATTGTACCACTCACTTGGGCCACTTGCCTTTTATTCAAACAGTTCTTCTAACATCAACCACAACTTCATATTTATGTTTAGCAAACTTTGGGCTTGTATCATGAGCTTGTATTGAACTCAATCCCCTGAATTACAGAATTCAAGTTAAGCAAGCGCAAAGTCATGTAAAAAGCTCAGAAGTGGAACTCTATGCCTGGCCTGCAGATTCAGATTTTCTGGTTTCTAATTTCTGAATGCTGAGAAACCTGTAATTTCTAAGCCTGAAAACTACCAATTTACCACAGATCAGGAATATATACTGTGACACTTACAGGCCTTTTAAAGCTAAACTACCTATTATACTGTTTTAAAATATTAACTGATAGCTCTGATTTAAAGAAACTCTCAGTTTTTAAAATCCCCTTTGTATATAATTGTTGCAGAGAAAGATTTGGGGTTTGTACAGGCACGTTTGATTTCGTGTTGATGGGACATGGCTGCAGGCTGAATAGAATTGGGGTAATAGCAAATATGACATCACGCTCAAGAACGGGTGTAGCTGATCTCGTTCGTGCACTAACGGCACGTCTGGAATGCACATTTGCATACAACCCCTTATGCCACAAACTGAAGATATGCAAATTATGCCCTGTGATGCAAATCACACCCTCTGATTTTTTTCCCCCGCTGAATATGAAAGAACAACAACAATGACGTTTTACAGCATTTTATTGTACAGTTTTACATATTAGTTTGTACAAAGGTTCAACAAAAACAAAAGATGTCCTGATCTGATGAGCCAAAAAAAAAAGAAAAAACAAAAAAAACAAAAGCAAAAGCTGATGGTTTTTAAATGACCAAATGGTTGTAGTGGCTGGGTAAACTTGTATGGGGGTGAAAACCCCTTGAAATGGAGGTTTTAGTAAAGTAAAAAGGGATCGGGGTGTTGATGGTCAGAGTTTGGTCCAAGTCCAATGGCTTAAGATTCGGTGACAGCTTTTAGGGTCGGAGTCCAGAGGTCATGAGGTTTAGGAGCGGGTGTATTTGCCCCAGATGTGCAGCATGAATACAGATGCGATAAAGAGCAGACTCATCACCAAAACTGGTACCGGGCCACTGCAAGAAGGGAGAAAGAGGAATAGATGAAATTACTGCCAAATCTCATTATGATCTTTAAAAAGAAAAAACAGTAAGACAGAGGGACCCCTAGTGGAGGACAGACAGACAGACTAAATTCAGTAACTATTTCTGAAATTTACAATATGAGAATTTGAATAAAAAGTTCAGCACAAATTCCCTCCCAGTGGGCCAATCAGGACTGCTCGTCTCGATCATGTGATAGAAGACGGAGTAATTAGGATTCTAAATGCTGGCGAGTCTGATACTGTTAACGAGCTAGTCGGAAAATGTGGGGCTTTATTAAAGCAGGAACTGACCATCCCTTGGGTCGCTAGGCAGCCGTGTAACCATGCCGACTGAAGGCCCACCCCTCAGGCTTTAATTGATGTGACCTTTTCCAACAGAACTTTAATTAAGCTCAAAACACACAGACACACACACACACACAAAACCTAAAGAGTGAAAAATACTTCACACACATAACTCCACACAGACTCTGGACTGTAAATACGGCACACTCAAATCCATTCTGACATGTTCAGCTACTGTGTACGTATGGAATGAACAGATGTAATTTTACCTATGCAAACTGATGGTTTAAAAACAAAATCGCTCCAGAAAATGTCACTATTATTGAAGTTAGGTGCAGAGAGAATGAAAGAATGGCTCTAAATACAGCACACACATGTACGCAGCTGTAGGAGGGGAAACGGCAGGGGAGACATCAAATAAAGACGGAGGTTGAGCCCATGAGGCCAATTTCCTGTCGTTAAAATTTCATGTTTATCCTTATAAATGCTAAACCTCTCAGAACCCTCTGCCCCTCCTTTTCGTGTCACTTCCTGTTGAGCTGAGGGGATGAATTAAAAATGAGCATCTGTGTTGGTTCTTTGCACATTAACCATCTCAAATCAGAACCTTTTCTTATTTTGTCCTTAAGCAATAAAATGTGATTAAAAACATGTGATCCTGGACCACAAAACTAGTCATAAGAGTCAATTTTTTTTAAATTAAGATTTATACATCATCTGAAAGCTTTCCACTGACGTATGCTTTGTTGGGGTAGGACAATATTTGGCTGAGATACAACTATTTGAAAATCAGGAATCTGAAGAAAAAAAAAAAAAAACCTAAATATTGAGAAAATCGCCTTCAAAGTTGTCCAAATTAAGTTCTTAGAAATACATATAACTAATTAAAAATTAAGTTGATATTTTTACAGTAGGAAATATACAAAATATCATCATGGATCATGATATTTTCTTAATATCCTAATGATTTTGGCATAAACAAAAAAAAAAAATAATTTTGACCCATACAGTGTACTGCTGGCTGTTGCTACATATGCACTCGGGCTACTTATGACTGGTTTTGTGGTCCAGGGTGAAATATGTCTAACATAATTTAATAGCTAGTTTTTTCACAACAGCATAATCATAATCTAGCAATAAAAAAGAAAAACAAAGATCTAAAATCTAAAGAAGTCTTTGTAAATCAACAAATTTTTATACAAATTGGCTGATTGTATCTGAATTTTTAAATTCCCTCTTTATTTGTGCTATCATTCCATTTATATCTATTTGAATAATTGTATAATAATGTTGCCCCAACAGGGCATGTCACAATTATGTGTATTAAGTAATAATATTAGGAAAACATAGGCAAAATAAATTAAATAAAAAAAAAAAAAAAACAACAAAAATCTTATTCAAGTACATAAACTACCATTCAAAAGTTTGGGGTTGGTAAGATTTGCTAAATATTTTTAAAATTTGCCTCTTATGCTCACCAAGGCTGCATTTATTTGATTAAAATACAGTAAAACAGTAAAATTGTGAAATATTATTACAACATAATATAACTTTCAATACATTTTAATGTAATTAAATTACAACTTTCTACTGTAATATTCTATAACGCAATTTATTCCTCTGACAGCAAAACTTAATGATTCTTCATTGAAACACTCTGATTTGGTGCACCTCAATTTTTTTCTGGAAACATGATACATTTTTTCAGCCTTCTTGGATAAATAGAGTTAAAAGTTCAAAAGAACAGGATTTATTTGAAAAATAAATCTTGTGTAATATTATAAGAATGTTTACTGTCACTTTCTAAAAATGCAAGGCATCCCTGCTAAATAAAAATATATTAGATTTTTTTCTTTGAGTAGAAAGAATTCATTCTGTATTGTGTGTGAATACTCACACTTTAAGTCCTGGTGAGTCCTCAGTATAAAAGCGCCACATCCCTCCTGTGCCAGCTGATGCTGTGGATCTGCCTCCGCTGCGTGCACCGCTGCTAGGGGCTTTCCTGGGGAAATCAACAAAAAAAATATATGTAAAACAAATAAAAGCATTGAGATATTATCAAACACTCACTATCAGTGCAGCTAAACCAATTAAATCAAACCCTGATGTCGTCAAATTTGCAGAACAAAACACTGAATAGAGCCTCATCTGTCAATTTGTGAATTGCGTAGATCTAAACAAACAGTATCATGCTGATCAAATCACAGAAACATAAAGAAAGCTCTTTGATCTAGCTCGAAGTCCTTACCTCTGTCTGGCTGAGGTGCCAGCGGTGCGAGGGGCCACTGTCTTACTAGGCGACCGGCTGGAGGCACCAACATTTGTTGCACTAGCTGCGGGTCCAGGCTGGAAAACAGAAAAGATATATATATTACCAGATATTCAAACTTGTATAACATTGAGATAATTCCACATATACTTTATAGTACACGTTAGCATTCATGCTAAAAGAGTGGGTCAGATTTAGACTGAGGAGCTGGTGTGGGGGTCCAAAAGAGCCACGTCTCCCAAACAAATGTGGTGAATGCAGCTAGTGAGTGAAGGAACCATATAAACTTTTCATACAAATCTACTAGCACGTAACTGAATACTATTCAAAACATCAATTCAAGTCATTACAACTCAAATGTAAGTAGCTGCTAAGAAATTAAACAGAACTACGTTAACTATTCCAATAACGGTACGTTATTACAGAGCATGACTGCCTACCAGATAGCAATGCAGATATAACCGTAAATACGCGCAGAACACTTATTACAAAGCTACACAACTACAAAAACTACATTAAGGAACTTACCATTTTGTTTAATACTATTTGTTTCAACGGACTGCGGGTGAAAGAATGAACGTAGTTAACTGCCTCTGAAACTGAACTCCAGCCGATCCAGACCACTACAAGAGAGAGCCTATTGATGACGTTACACTGAGAAGGCCACGACAGCCAAAGAAAGGACCATCATAGGTGCCAGTAGCGTGCCTGAATGTAACGATGATCCTGTGTGTTACATTTTAACACATTTAGTTTGGTTTCTGAACGTAGATTTGACATAAAACGTTTAAAGGGATAATAACAAAAACAAATAAATTAAGCAAATGAAGCTTAGCTTCAAAATGTGTTTTTGGAAAGCTCAAAGGCGCTACAACGGAGTGCAGTGACGTGTCATGTGCGATGGATGATGTGTACAGAGTAGGGCAGACATTTTGGCTCAATCAGGAAGCTAGTTTCACTAAATCGCGAACTTTGAGCCATATTTGACCATTCATACAGACACCAGTGTTAGTGTGAGTAAACGTAAAAGTACAGGTGAGTGTTTCCTCGTCACGATATTTTTAAACATATTGTTGGGTTGGTAACACTGTAGGCATAAATTGAATATGTGTAAACAAAATATGACATTATACGTGATGTTACAGTGTTACTAATTAGTATGTAGCAGGGTATATACTGAGTCTAGACTTACGTTTTACTAAATATACGACATTGAGAAGGAATATTGACGTTTTCTAGCTCTGAGCTGACGTGTCCCGCTTGTTTATATATATCTCCAGACATTCAATGATGCAGGACTGTAATAACATATAATGTAATGTATTAGAGCTTATGATGGTGTAGCCCAGTGACATGATCACATGAACGCGCGCAGAGACGTGTGCGCGCTGGCTTGTTGCAACAACACTGACATGAGATACTTGATTAATCATCTGATAAAAACATTTTCTGCAACTTGTGTTTGTATACTTGACCATATTTTGGGGACTAATTTGTACCCAAAGTAAGCTAAATCAGTCAAAATGTGCCAATAAAGAACTTATTTATAACTTGTTGTATAAAAAAACAATAAAAATCTAAGAAATGTCTTTATTTAGATTGCTAAGTAAGCATGAGTATGTGTGTGACAGATCAACAGATTTCTGTACAGCAGCAACTGGAAAATCGAGTTACTTTGTCTTGACTCAACAGGTTCTGGTCAGGACAGGATGGTTCGGGTGGTGTTCCTGCACCCTGATCTGGGTATAGGTGGAGCCGAGCGTCTGGTGGTGGATGCAGCTGTAGCCCTGCGCTCTCGTGGATGCAGCGTTCAGATCTGGACGGCACACTATGACCCCCAGCACTGCTTTTCTGAGACGCTCTCACCTGACCTGCCTGTGGTGTGTGTGGGCGACTGGCTGCCCACCAGTGTGTTCGGTTATTTCCATGCTTTGTGTGCATACCTGCGCATGATCTATGTAACTCTCTATCTTGTGCTCTTTAGTGGGGAGGAGTTTGATGTTGTCTTCTGTGATCAGGTAACTACTAGTGCTACTGATAACATAAATTATCAGTGTCATTTTAATATTACTTTAATACTTTTACAGTTTTAAAAGTATTAGCGTTTATTTTTGCAATTTCAGTATTCAATTGAATTGAAGTTTTTAATGTGCTTTTGTCTTTCTGTTGTCTTTTTAAAATATATTTATTTAGATTTATTTATTTTTTTATTTCAGTTTTAGTAATATACTTAAAGTACCTAAACTAATTTTATTTTATTTTATTTTATTTTAGCTTCGTTTAACAACACAGCTTTTCATTGGTGGACTTTAACAATGTATTGAGAAACATTTTCAAGCATAATATCTAACTTTTTGTCTGCAAACGTTCTTCGATAATTTGAATTGAAGATATTTAGACCTACACCTACAAGTCAAAAGTTTTTAAACAGTAAGATTTGTAATTTTTTTTTTTTGTTAATAATTCTCTTCTACCCACCAAGCCTGCATTTATTTGATCCAAAATAAAGCAGTAATATTGTGAAATATTTTTACTATTAAAAAAACCCTTCTTTCTATTGGAATATATTTTAAAATGTAATTTATTCCTGTGATCAAAGCTAAATTTTCAGCATCATTACTCCAGTCTTCAGTGTCACATAAAAATTCTACTCAGATGTTTTCACCATAATAATAATAATAAATGTTTTTTGAGCAGCAAATCAGAATATTAGAATAATTTCTGAAGGATCAAATGACACTGAAGACTGGAATAATGATGCTAAAAATTCAGCTTTGAAATCACAGGAATAAATTACATTTTAAAATATTTTCAAATAGAAAACAGTTAATTCAAAAAGTAAAAATATTTCAAAATTTCACTGTTTTTGCTGTACTTTGGATCAAATAAATGCAGGCTTGGTGGGCAGAAGAGACTTTATTTTAAAAAACATAAAAGTCTTACTGTTCAAAACCTTTTGACAAGTATGGTACTCTGAAGCATATGAATGAACTTTTGATGAACTAAACTAAGTAATACATTTTACATTTGCATTTATACATTTTGCTGACACTTTTATTCAAAGCAACATTGAATTGCGAGCATTAATTTTTCTTTCAGTTTATGCATTCCCTGAGAATCAAACCCATTATCTTGGTGTTGCTAGCTTGATGCTGTACAGTTTGAGCTACAGAAAAGCCATCAACCAATAATATTTAAGCACAGAATAAAACATGCCATAGACACTGGTCAAAAAAACAGTTTAGTAGTAACTAAAGAAGAATGTGTGACCTCACAATGCTGTGATTGACCAGTCAGAATCAAGAGAGTCAATCCTTCTCCTCACAACCACAAGGTTTAATTTTCTTTGCCAATCTCCCCCTTTCAGGTTTCCGCATGTATTCCCTTTTTGCGTTTGGCACGACACAGAAAGAAAGTCTTATTCTACTGTCATTTCCCCGACCAACTACTGACTCAGCGTCGCTCTACTCTAAAGCGCATATATCGCGGTCCCATCGACTGGTTCGAGGAACTGACCACAGGCATGGCCGACCGCATTTTGGTCAACAGCCAGTTCACTGCAGGAGTCTTCAAACAGACATTCCCCAAACTGGCTGAGATTCAAACAGATGTCCTTTATCCCTCTCTGAACTCGTCAGCTTTCGATGTTGAAGTAGAGGGCCTCAGTGGTCTGCTCCCTGAGGGGCGGAGCCTCGTATTTCTGTCAATCAACCGCTATGAGCGCAAAAAGAATCTGCCATTGGCACTACAAGCATTAGCAGCCCTAAAGGAACGTCTGTCTGTGGCGGAATGGGAGCGGGTGCACCTCGTGATGGCGGGGGGCTACGACGAGCGCGTGGTTGAGAATGTAGAGCACTACGAAGAGCTGCGGTCATTAGTGAGCTCTCTTGGTCTGGAGGACCACGTCACCTTCCTGCGCTCCTTCTCAGACAAACAGAAACTGTCTTTGCTGCACAGCAGCACTTGTGTACTGTACACTCCAAGCAATGAGCATTTTGGCATCGTACCTGTTGAGGCCATGTACTCACGTTGTCCGGTTATTGCCGTTAACTCAGGTGGACCACTAGAGTCTGTGGCCCATGACAAAACAGGTTTCCTTTGCGAACCAACCCCTGAGAGCTTCTCTGAAGCCATGCAGAAGTTCGTTACAGACCCTAAACTCAAGCAGCGTATGGGACAAACTGGAAGAGAGCGGGTACAGCAGCGCTTCTCACTGCAGGCCTTCACCAAGCAGCTCTACAGTCATATCATCAACCTTACCCAATAACCAATTATGACATCATAAAGGCCATTCGGCTTCGGACCTGCACACATCGAATGCATTCTGGCAGTCTGGTTTCCATGGTGGGACTAATGAAAATATGTCGTCTCTAATGAAAGAAAAGAGCAGTGGGAGTTAACATGGCTTAAGAGTTCAATACAAACCTTGAAGAATGTGGAGCACTCGTCCGACCGAGAGGTTAATGAATTATTGCGCGCCGGCCACATTGATCAAGTGTGTCACGGCGAGGCCTGAGGACCATATATGTGTATTTTTTTTTATGCCAAAGGCCTATTAGAGAGTTTCTTGGGCAGAAATCGATAGAGAAGTTTTCTGTGCCCTCCTTGTTCCCCGGTGTCTCTGCTTTTGTTTAGTGATAACAATGGAGGGTGTTAAGAGTTATTAAAGTCTCAAGCTAAAGATGCTCATAACAAGTTTGTTTGAGTAGAAACAGGAAAAGTTTTCCTAAGACACTGAAGGTCATATGCTGTATTGGGTTTGAGGTTGTTACTGACTGTGCATCTCGTCATGCTATTGATACGAGACCAAAGCCCTGATTAAATGAGATGCTGCATCGTGTTGTTTGTCTTTGTCTCTTGAAGCTTTTATTTTTGGATAAATTGGATATTGGCTGACCAGACAGAACAGTGGTCTGTTTACTTGTCCAGTATTAAGAACAGATCACTGTTGTGTTAACATTTCCATTTTAATTTTATTTGACAAACTGTTTTGTACTTTGCCTTTGAGCGAAGTTTCCCAAACACCAGTTATAAACCAATTTAAAGGGATAGTTCAAACAAAAATGCCAATCCTGGCAATCCCGTCTTGTCAAGAAATTAAGGTTTTTGAGGAAAACATTCCAGGATTTTTCTCCATGTAGTTGAAGGTCCAAAATGCAGTTTCAATGCAGCTTCAAGGAGCTCTACATGATCCCAGCTGAGGAATAAGGGTCTTATCTAACAAAACGATTGTTCATTTTCTAAAAAGAAATACAAATTTATATACTTTTCAACCACAAATGCTTGTTTTGCACTAGCTCGATTTCATGCATTGCGAAGTCATGTTGGAAAGGTCACGCATGACGTGGGCAGAAATACCGCCCCAGTGTTTACGAAGTGAATGTGCAAAGAACGCCCTTTACAAAAAAAAAAATGTAAAACAACGATGTTGGACAATTTTGAATTTGGAGGGGAAAATGAGATGGAGGTTTTCACCCTATTTAACCTTTTTGAACCAGAGTACACAGATGAGGAACAAACCACACGTGGCTTACCAACGTGATAACATAATACGCAAATTCGTAGACGCGCATTGCAGAGCTAGTGAAATTTCCTTTGCATGTTCGCTTTGTAAACACTGGTTCGGTACTTCTGCCTAATCTCCATGAAGTCAAGCTAGTGCGAGATGAGCATTTGTGGTTAAAAAGTATATAATTTTTTACTTTTTTTTTTTTTTTTAGAAAATGATTCACTAGACAAGACTCTTACTCCTCGACTGGGATCATGTAGAATCCTTTGAAGTTGCATTAAAACTGCAATTTGGACCTTCAACCCGTGGCTCCCATTGAAGTCCACTATATGGAGAAATATCCTGGAATGGTTTCCTCAAAAGCCTTAATTTCTTTTCGACTGAAGACAGATGTGGACATCTTGGATGACATGGAGATGAGTAAATTATCAGAAACTAATCCTTTAAGAATAAGGATTTGAAAAAAAAAATTACAATTTACACCTGATGAAATATTTTTGAGCTTAGCATAACTATAAAAATGTATATTTGTTATAAAATTCTGTGCCATTTTAAAGATTTACAGTGCTTTTTTTCCCAAAGGAAGCAATTGGTTGTTGAGGGGATGAATTAAAATAAAAAATATGTAGATTTTTAGCTTATTTTAAAATGTTTTGTCCTTTTAAAAATCATTTATGTCCTCCTGAGGCCCTCCTGGAAGTTTAAGCACTGCTTTGTGACCGGTCCACTTATATGAAACTCTGAATATCTGCGATAACCTCAGTGCACTTGGGCTCGCATGCTAAATTAATAAGTGGGTGGTGGGGGTGTTTTAAATAGGCTTTAATTCTGTATCGCAGACGGTCAGATGTATTGCCTCGCTAGCGTCACATCCGTTTTGTTGGCAGTTTGGGAGCAGTTTTTGTTGCGTTTCCTCATTAACACTCGATGCGTTAAAGATGAGGACCTTATTTTTAGCCGTGCACTGATTGGGTTTTAATCATACATAAAAAGAGGGGTTATGGGGCCAGCGAACATGTAAATCAAGTGGGCACGATAACAAGGTCAGAATGCACAACCTTCAAACCTTTTCACTGTGTTAGAGCTAAAGATATTTGGATGTGATTGCTGAATAAGAGAACAGAAAAAAGTTGTAGTTTTCGTAGTGCAGATGTGATGGACATGACCTGTAATTAATTGTTTTCATCAAGCCTGCACTTGAGAATACAATGAGCGAGACATATTGGGCTTCATATTGTTTGCTGCAGTCGCATATGAATTAAACTCTGGGTAATACATTTTCTCCAAACTGGCTCTGAAATGGTGCAGAAAGAAATGCAGATTTCATTCATTTATATTTGCCTGAGACACATGACACTAATTTCCAGTTGAGTATTTGCTGACCAGTGGTAAATCTTGTAGTAACAGCAGTTGTTTGGTGTAGAATGGGTTGAAAAAGGGAAATGGGAATAATATCTTGCCCCTGATGGATACACACAGACAGGAATATCTCTTGACTGTTTTGTATGACATATTAGTTTACAACCATTTGTATTCATAGCCTGTCTTTTAGTGTTTTCTTATATGAAACGCTTGCAAATTATGATTTCAGATTTTACGGCTTCAATAAAATATTCCAGCACATTAGCATATATCTGGTGGGGATTATTGGTGTGCTGTGAGGGGTGGGCTTTGATTTACATTTGCGGTGTAAAACAAATAAAAATCTTGCTCCGTTTTTTAAAATAGCAATCAATAACATCTCTCCGTGGCAAGTTATGAGCAAAATGATAGCCTCAATAAAACCAGTTATTTATTGCCAAAGATAAAGAAACGTTACGTGTCAAATTTATAATAGACAACGGCCCCGTGCAGGAAGCTTAGAAAATGTAATTTCTATGCCGATAAAGACTGTTACTATTTCATAACTAGTGTTAGAGAGTATGATTGTTCTATCAAATACATCAGAGACCATTTTTATTATTTTTATTTAGGCAAAAGTGGCTTAGCGAACCATTGTAGCTTTGGATATACAGTGGAGATCAACCTATAATTTCCTAAATTTCAAAGTCACTGCTTAGTCCCCTTTGATTTTTAAGTATATTTCATAAATCAATTGTAATCTGAAGCACATTTAAAAAACTTAAAAGAGATTTGAGAGAACTCTGATCAAAATTACAAAACGCTTAGAGATACCTCCAATTTATTGACGTTAATCTGGGATCTGGTGCTAATTTCTTTATTTATTTGGCAAACCCTATTTAACTGGCAGCATTCCTCCAATTTTCACTGAGTTTGCAAGATGGCGGGCCACTCTAAAATAAATGAAACCCTGCAACAGGAGGTTGTCCATATGAAAGCCATTGCAACAGAAGTTGGTCATTCCAAATCTGTGATTTCTCAAATATTGCAGGTTTACAATGACACAAATTCATTCAAGCCCCCCAAGAAGGTTGGGTGTCTACGTAAGACAATGTGCGAGAAGACATGATAATGCAGAGACTCTCAATGGGGAATCGGTTCAGCACTGCAGCTGGAATTGCTTGCTAGTTCAGTGTTGAACAGGGTAAGTGTCTGTCTTTGCATGTTTAAATGTTTAAAATTTGCCTTGGTCTTTTGGCATATACAGTCATCTTCTCACCATAGGCCCCGCCCATTGGCGTTCAGTCGTTTAACAGTTAACACTTGATTATGATGAATGCGAGTGTCGCGTCGTGTCATAAGCAAATATAAATTACAATCACTGCCGCTATCTTGTCTACACTGGATACAGATGCGTGTTCGCTTTTGGACATAGTCCACGCGCTTGAGTCTGTCGTCAATAGCACAAATGGAGTGAAAGAACATTCGCTTTGATGCATTTGGTTTAAACAGCTCGTTCTCATCTTTGTACAGATATCGGAAGGTTCCCAGCATGAGGAACAAGTGAATAGTTTATTTTTAATGGCATGCCGGATTGTGTTTGGTGCATTTTGCTGTGTAAACTAGGCACAGTGTCATTGTGAGTTCACAAAGAAACATTTGTTGAAAGATGAAGCAGTACTAGATCTGACTGCAGCTGCACCATAAACTGTAAGTAAATTATTTTATAATGCTTTGTATTGAAATGGCCGCTCGTTTTACTTTATGTTGTCAAAACACTCACATGCAATAGATGTTAGCCAATCATAACAGTGACCGATTACTGACAAGACTTAAAGGACCCGCCCCTTAAAAACAGGTCATTGTAGACAGAGGGTCAGAATGAGGGTCGAAAATAATTATTTTTCCACATATTTATGGATTTTTTTGTGCAAAAAACTTTATTAACATTATAAGTAAACCTCAAGGAACATATTAAAATAAATAAAGAAAAGCATGTCATGACCCGTTTAAGAGAAGTCTAAATGAAAGCACACACTGCAGTGACGAAGCAGAAGGCTTAAACAAAAGGAGCAAGCCAAATAAATGACAAAAATAAACTTTATTCTGAAAACAAGTTTGCTTCCAGAACAAAAATGTACAGATAATTTACTGTTTGAATGAGTTTGAACATCCAAAATGCAGCTTTAAAGGGCTCTAAACCATCCCAGCCGAGGAAGAAGGGTCTTATCTAGCGAAACTATCAGTTATTTTCTAAAAAATATTACAATTTATATACTTTTTAACCTCAAACACTCATCTTGTCTAGCTCTGCATGAACTCTGTGTATTCTGGTTCATGACAGTGAGGGTATGTCAAAAAACTCCCATCTCATTTTCTCCTTCAACTTCAAAATCGTTCTACATCGCTGTTTTACCTTTTTTTGTAAAGGACGTTTGATCTTCTTCCTCTTTGTAAAGACTGGGTCGGTATTTCTGCAGTGATGTAGAATGATTTTGAAGATGGAGGAGAAAATGAGATGGGAGTTTTTCGACATACCCTAACTGTATTAACCCGAATTACACAGACTACGCATGCACATCGTAGAGCTAGACAAGACAAGCATTTGAGGTTAAAAAGCATATGAAGTGTCAATACTTTTAGAAAATAATCGAAAGTTTCGTTAGATAAGACCCTTCTTCCTTGGCTGGGATTGTTTAGAGCCCTTTGAAGCTGCATTTAGACTATATTTTGGAAGTTTAAACTCGTGGGCACCATTGAAGTCCATTATATGATGAGAAATCCTGAAATGTTTTCCTCAAGAAACATAATTTCTTTATGACTGAAGATAGAAAGACATGAACATCTTGGATGACAAGGGGGTGAGTAGATTATCTGGGAATTTTTGTTCTGGAAGTGAACTACTCTTTTTAAACAGTTTGCTTTTCAAGCACATTTATCTTGTGTCGACCCCAATGACCCCATGCTGAAATCTTAGAAAATGTGATCTTTATCGAGTTAAAGACAATTGCTATTTTATATCTCGTGCTATAGATCAATCGATTCCCATCGGAAGAAATCGCGTGGGTTGCGTGGTACCTGTAAAGTAAATGTAAATGTGACTTTGAACCACTGAAGCTTTGGATATCATTTGAGCAAGGTAAACGCTGACCCAAACCCCTTCTGCTTTTCCCTCCTTCTCAGGTGTTTTGCTCTGATGTAGGAGTGCCATGTGTTTATAGAGATGGTGTGTGTGTGGTTTGAGAATGTGTGTTGGAGATGCTCATTGCCCTCAGTGATCCTGGCTGCTTTCCAGCCCTCAGTTGGCCCTTAATCAGCGAACTGTCACTCAGACAGAAGGAGTGACACCACGCATATTCACCAGTCACCTGGGACCCCCGATTAGATGCTCAGCTACCCCCATCCGCCCTCCTCGGGCACAAAAACAACTCCCTTTAGAGTCAACTACACAAACACACACACAAACCAAGCACTATTGATGCCCATCGACTTAAGCTGTCCCATTTTTATCACTCTCAAAAGTCTTTAGCTGTATTACAGATGTGCGTTTACAGTAAATGCATTTTAATTTGTGCATTTAGATCCTGTTGTAATCAGGAGGAGCGATCGCGTGACGCTGGCAGCGGTTGGCGGTGTGACAGTGATGCCAGTGAGCCCTCGGCCCAGCTGGAGATCAGCGCTCACCTGAGGAGGGGTCGCGTCAATCACCCATCCCGTCCTGCTTCCCGCGCGCCCCCCGACACCGCCTATTTACCCTCAAACAAAAGCGGCGTTCAACTTGAAAGCGCTGCGCGTGTGAGCGGGTGTGTGTCGCGATGGCAGAATAGATTGAGCTGTCAGAGCAGTTGCTCAGAGGGAAGATTAATAACCAACACAAACAATAACGTTCCCGCCATCACCATAAATATGCTAATGACCGTTATCAATACAGCAGCTAATGGAAGCGCCGGAATTACAGAGACGGCCAAGAGAGAGGGCACGAGGGTTAGCCATTTATTCACAGACCGCTCTGATAAACCCACAGCGCGGTGCCTCAATAAAAGCACCCACCCTTAAAAGCTATCAGCTCGCGAGTAAGACAACACTTCATTGTGCGAGTGTGTGTGTGCGTGTGTGCAAATGGAGAGGTAAAGGAATATGCGTGCCAAGGATTTAATTAAGAGTCAACAGGGTGAGCTGAGCTGTGGGTTTGGGAGGGAGAAACTCAGTTGTTGAGATAATGACATTGTGGACCACTGATGTTTATTAGTAATTGGGCATCTGTTTTAGAAGCTGAATGAACTCAAAGAGAGATAACTTCTATACATCAAATTAATTTTCTTAGTCTGTAGACTGCTTTTTTAGACTCTCCCATGACACAGAGGTTTTGGAGAACGGATGAATGGATGTATTTTTGTTGTGTTTTTCAGTAAAATATATTTATGAAATATATATTAAAATAAATGAGAAGGCATAGGCTATTTAGGCTGAAAATTGAATTATATATTTAAAGTTTTATCCCTTGCCATGCACTGAAAAATGTTTGTTTGTTTTTTAAAACAGCAAAATTGATCTACTGCAGGTTTATGTTTCAATCAATAAAACATTTAAGTTTACCAAACGGATAATAAAAATAACAATATCTAAACATTACTGAAACAAGAAAATTGTATTTGAGAACCATATTTCAACAGTTTTTTATCCAGAGATATATTAATTCAAAATACGCTATCTTAAAAAAAAAAAATTAAGTAAGTGCATTAAGATTTATGCTTGAAAATTGTGAAAATAATTTGCCAATAGTAAATGATGTTCAACAAAGCATTGGCAAAGAACTTTTAAGCTTTTAAGTTACACAAATAAATTAATTTATTAATTAAAAAATAATAAAAGATTTTAGTGTTATGCTTAAAACAAGAACAAAATGGCAAAAAAATTACAACAAAAAACCCTTAAAGGGATAGTTCACCCATAAATGAAAATTCTGTCCTTAATTACTCACCCTCATGTCGTTCCAAACCCGTAAGAAATTCGCAAATTAAGATAGTTTTGATAAAATCCAAGAGCTTTCTGACCCTGCATAGACAGTAACGCAACTACCACGTTCAAGGCCCAGAAAGGTAGTAAGGACATGGTTAAAAGAGTCCATGTGTCATCAGTGGTTCAACCTTAATTTTATGAAACTACAAGAATACTTTTTGAGTGCAAAGATAACAAAAATAACAACTTTATTCAACAATTTCTTTGCTTCCGTGTCAGTCTTTGACACACGTTCATGGGGTACTCTCGTGAATGCGCGTCGAAGAGTGAGTTTCACTTTTGGGTGAACTGTCCCTTTAATTTTGAAGACGTGTTAAGAAATTTAGCTTCTCAAGTATATTTTGTTACACCTGTACAAATTTCCAGAAAACAACATAAAAAATCTGGTTAAGAAAATATTTTCGTGCAGTCGTCGAGCTATACAGTGCCTTGCGAAAGTATTCATACCCCTTTTTTTCACGTTTTGTTATGTTGCTGCCTTATGTTAAAACTTTTTTAAATTACTTTTTTTCCACATCAATCTACACTCCATGCATTATAATGACAAAGCAAAAACAGAATTGTCACAACTTCAAAAATGTATTAAAAATAAAAAAACTGAAATTATTACATTGCATAAGTATTCATACCCTTAACTCAGTACTTAGCCGAAGCACCTTGACAGCCTCAAGTCTTTTTGGGTATGATGCAACGAGATTTACACATCAACATTTGGCAGTTATCTGCAATTTAACATAATGCAGCAACGTAACAAAATGTTTAAAAAAAAAAAATTAAGGGGTGTGAATACTTTTGCAACTCACTGTACATATGCATCTTTGTTGATTTCTTTCTCTAACATTTTGTAAAGGGTGACTTGGCCATCCCTAGAGTTTTTAGGGTGATGCTATTAACTGAGGATGTATTTAGTGAATGTGTACATAGAAGCCTTTCGTTGGAACGGAAGCATTATTCAGGATAATAAGGTCATTGGGGACTTTTCAAGAAGTGGAGGTTCACACTGGCATAACACTTCATTAACATGGACTAAGTGATAGAGTGATCTCACAAATTTCTGAAAAATCACAATATTTTAAACATCCCCCGTTTTTGAGATTCAATAGGGTTATGAATATATGGTTGAAAGCAAAGGAACGCCAAAGGAGTGCTGTCTAAGTCACTTGGACTGAGTAGAAAATGGGAAAGAGGAATTATGGGCCAGCTGAATGAAAAACACAACTTTAACAAGTTCCAGAGGTGTGAATTAAGCACACACTGATGACTCTTAAAGAGTGTGTAATTGCTAATTGGCTCATTACTGATCTCTAATGGTTAATTGTGTTGTTGCGGATGGCCAGCTATCACTCAGATTCCCATGAGAGCGATGAAGGTTATATGATTTTAATGACTCACTGAGGAAACACAGAGAGTTTACAGCTATTGTGAGTGTGATTGTGCGCTTGATAAAATGATGCTGTCAAGCCGATGATGAAAACACGAGACTAACACAGTTTTCATGAAAGAATATATATATATACACAAAATATATATATATATATTTATATATATATTTTTTTCCCCTCTTTAGTCCATCTTTTCAATTTAGCTTTTGTTCGTTTTAGTATTTTCAGTGTTTTATAGTTTCTAGGATTTATATTACTTTTTCCTTTGAATTTTTGTTTATTGAAATAAATCTGAAATGAAATAAAATACAAAGATGAAAAATTAAAAAAACTAAAATGAAAATGAAAAAATGTTGCCTAGTTTTAACTACTAAGTTTTAACTACTAAAATAATAATAAACAGATAAATCCGGAATAAAAATTTGATACAAATATTACATGAAAAACGCAAATTAGTACTTAAAAACTGAAGTTATAAATACTTAAATTACTAAAGTACTTAATTACTGAAACAGAAATAAAAAAATAAATTATAGTTATAGAATTTTTTTTTTTTTAAACTAAAAATACAGTAGCACAGATCAGAATTTCTAACACTTCAGGTAAAATTAAAATGAAAGCTGAGAATAGAAAAATAAAAGCTATTTGTAACTGTGAATAAATACTATAACAGTACATAAATAATGCCAAAATAACACATAAATGTCAAATTTTCTTAGTCTTTGACAAAACAGCTCAAAACAACCTAGCTACAGAACTGAGTTAGCTTTTAGAGATCCTGCTCCAGCCAAGCAGCTACCATTAATGCTAGCGGATGGCTTTCATGACTTATTTCCAATAATCTATTTTAAGTTTTTGCAACTCAACATGAAACCAATCACAGAACTGTTTTAATGCAGAAGGTAAAGGGGACAACTTAAAATGAGGGCGTGAGAAAGAAAAAAAAAAGATAGGAAGAAATCTGAGGGAGGTAAAGGCAAGCAGCCAAAGGAAACAAGAGTGAGTCAGTCCCCCCAGTACATCAGAACCCGAAGCCATTTCTTAATCTTTCCGTCCCGCACTCCCCCCTGTTGCTCGTGCGCCTGCTGTGTGTATGCAAGTGTTGAGGGCCGATGTTGTCAGCTGTCAGTTACAATATTGACGCTGATCGGGCTCAGCTCTGGACACTGAGCTCATAAAACCAGTCTCGGGAGGAGTGAGCGTGTATGTGTGTGTACCTGAAGGTGTGAGGTGATCTCCTGGGTGATTTTCACTAGCTTAACCTGCAGTAGGGCTGTAATTAACTGGGGCTAATTATTGGCAGGCAGGGGTTAGGATGCTTATGAGAGATCCCTGTGCTGCCTGTGCAGATAATCACAGCTTAGGGGCCTGTCAGAGGGTAAACTCAATGTGTGTGTGAATGTGGAAATACTAGGAAAACAGCATTGACGGATTCAGGTAAGCGAATAGCCCCACCTAGCGAGATTCGACATGTTAATTCGGCTGTTCTACAAGCATCCTTTTCACATCCAGGAAGCTAAACAGATGTTACAGCTGCATGAAAGTTGACCGCTAATGTGCTAACAAACGTAAGTATCTCAATCCTTTTTTCTGAATGCCTGTAATGAAATTGACAGCAAACAGCAGCTGTTGAGCTGAATTGATTTCATCTCTTAATCATCATTCCCCTATTTCCTGTCATTCGAACAGACGCATAGCATATTCAATTAGCAACTGAACCCCAGCCAGCAATCTATATCAGATGGAGGAGAGGCGAGAAAGAAAGGTGGAGGGAGGGGAGAACACATGGGAAATCACTGTGCGCCGCGGCACCGCAAACATCTGTACCGTGATCCACAGAGGAGCTGCTGAGATACTGAAGGTCAATAGAGAGGGGTCACACAGGACAAAGACACTTGGATGTGTCATTTCCTCTCATAATCCCATTGTTCTGTTTTTTTTTTTTTTTTCAGACTTTCTCTTTTTAAAACTGAATTTGTTAAAGGAATAATTTACAGACTGTAAACCGGGCCAAGAATCCTAGCATAAATTGTGGTGTATTTCAGCCTTAAAGGAATAGTTCACCCAAAAGTTTAATTTTGCTGAAACTTTACTCACCCTCAGACCATCCAAGAAAACTTCGCTTGCTCGCCAATGGATCCTCTGCAGTGAATGGGTGCCGTCAGAATGATCGTTCAAACATAAAGTAATCCAGAAATAATGACTCCAGTCCATTTAATATTCTGTGAAGTGAAAAGCTGCATGTTTGTAAGAAACAAATCTGTCATTAAGGTGTTTTAGTGCTAAACAATCACTTCTGATCAAAATGTCAGTCTTTAATCTATAATAACACTTTCTTCAGTTAGAAAATCCATCCTTTGTCGTCCTCTCACATTAAAATCCACCAGCATATTTGTTTAGAATTGTTTTGGACTGTTTGTGCATATATATATATGGTGCTTGATCTGTGCATGTTTCTCTCCTGGTTCAGATTAAATGATTTTTCCACTGGAGAAAGCAATATGGAGAGAGGACTCGTATTTTACCTGGAAGAAATAGTTAATTTAATTATATAGTGATGTTTTCATCCACTGTATGGACTCTCATTCTGACGGCACCCATTCACTGCAGAGGATCTATTGGTGAGCAAGTGAAGTAATGCTAAACTTCTCCAGATCTGTTCTAATGAATAAGAAACAAACCCATCTACATATTAGGCGGTCTGAAGGTAAATTAATTTGCAGCAAATTTTAATTTTTGGGTGAACTATTCCTTTAAACCTGGAATACACCACAGCTTTTGCCTAGATTTGTGCCCTGGTTTACAGTCTGGATTAGTTGGAGGCTGAAAATCAGAGCCAGTATACGGATACTGGAAACAGAAAATTGTATAGTGTATAGTGGATGATTATTATTATTATTATTATTTATTTTTTTTTTTTTCAGTTAGAGGATATCATACACATTTGGTACTTTTGGCTACGTTTACACTAGTTTTCGTTTCAAAAAAGCAACTACTCCACTGTTTTCGACGTTCAAAAACTGAGGCTGTGTTTACACTAATGCATTTTTGTTTTAAAATGCATAACTTTTGCTACAGTTACGCCTGTCGTTTACACTACTCCACCATTTTCGACATTCGAAAACTGAGGCTGCGCTTACACTAGTGCGTTTTTGTTTTAAAATGCATAACTTTTCCTACAGTTACGCCTGCTGTTTACACTACTCCGCCATTTTCGACCTTCAAAAACTGAGGCTGCGTTTACACTAGTGCATTTTTGTTGTAAAACGGATTTTGCTACAGTTACGCCTGTCGTTTACCCTACTCCGGCGTTTTCGACATTCGAAAACTGAGGCTGCATTTACACTAGTGCGTTTTCGTTTTAAAATGCGTAACTTTTGCTATAGTTACGTCTGTCGTTTACTCTATTCCGCCATATTTGACATTCGAAAATTGAGGCTGTGTTTACACTAGTGCGTTTTCGTTTTAATATGCATAACTTTTGCTACAGTTACGCCAGTTATTTTACACTACTCTGTAGTTTTTGACATTCAAAAACTGAGGCTGCGTTTACGCTAGTGTGTTTTCATGTTAAAATGCATAACTTTTGCCATAGTTACGCCTGTCGTTTACACTACTCCACTGTTTTCGACATTCAAAAACTGAGGCTACGTTTACACTAATGCATTTTTGTTTTAAAACACATTTTGCTACAGTTACGCCTGTCGTTTACCCTACTCCGCCGTTTTCGACATTCGAAAACTGAGGCTAGTTACACTAGTGCGTTTTCGTTTTAAAATGCATAACTTGTGCTATAGTTACACCTGTCGTTTACACTATTCCGCCATTTTTGACATTCGAAAACTGAGGCTGCGTTTACACTAGTGAATTTTTGTTTTAACATGCATAACTTTTGCTACAGTTACACCTGTTGTTTACACTACTCCGCCATTTTCGACATTTGAAAACTGAAGCTGCGTTTACACTAGTGCATTTTCGTTTTAAAATGCATGATTTTTGCTACAGTTACGCCTGTTATTTTACACTACTCCATTGTTTTCGACCTTCGAAAACTGAGACTGCGTTTACACTAGTGCATTTTCATTTTAAAACGCATTTTGGTACAGGTACGGCTGTCGTTTTTGACTGTTCTGGCATTTTCGACCTTTGAAAACGCTGCAGACCCCATTTCATTTTGAAAACTCCATGGTTGCATTTCGGTGTAAACGGTAAATATTAGTCTTTTCCCCTCAGAACAGGACTTTGTACCTTGCAATTGTAAGTTTATATCTCCCAATTCTGAACCCCCCCAATCTCAGTCATATGAATTTGTACATAAAAAAAAATAAAGCTAAATTGTACGTATTTTACAAGTCCCTCAGTTCGTATGTATTCGTACAAATGACCTACCCCTAACCCTGCCCCTAAACCTCCCTGTCACTGGAATCTAGACAAATCGTACAAAATAAAATACAAACTGGTCCTGAGATAGCATTGTTAATACTGTTTTGGACTGTTTTTGCATATAAATGGTGCTTGATCTGTGCATATTTCTCTCCTGATTCAGATTAGATGAATTTCGTCAAATGGAGAAAGCACAATTATGGATAGAGGACGAGTGTTTTACTTAAGCAAGAGTCGTGTGGATTACTTCTGGATTATTGTAATGTTTTTATCAGCTGTTTGAACGCTCATTCTGACGGCACCCATTCCCTGCACAGGATCTATTAGTAATGCTACATTTCTCCAAATCTGTTTTGATGAAGAAACAAACTAATCTACATACTGGGTGGTCTAAGGGTAAACAAATTTTCAGGAAATTTTCATTTCTGGGGAATTATTCCTGTAAGGCTGAAATATACCACAACATTTGCACAGATTTTTGCCCTGATTTAAAGTCTGGAATTGTTGGCACTAGTTGCTGCAGATACTGGGCACAGAAAATCGTATAGTGTATGATAGATTTTTTTTTTTAGCTTCAGACCATGAATCCATCCAGTTGGAGGATATCAAACATGTTTAATATTTTTAGTCAATTTAACACATATTGTTTTCATTTATATCAGTAGTTTTTTGCATTAGGAAAAGCTAGAAAATCATGTTGTGTATGGTCCCCAGTCTTTCTGTGTTTGATGCCCTTTTCTTTTTTCTGTTACCATTTATAAAATTGGAAAATGTTTTAAAATCTGCTTAGGTTTTAACAGTTGTGTAGTGTATTCCAGTTTCATTTTTTATATATATGAGCCGGATATTTGTCATTTACAACCATGACTCTTTTTCTTTATTGCAATAATGAGATTTAATGTAAGATACAGCAGTATAAATCTATATAAAAAAATGTTTTTTAGTACAAGATGCATATATAACCGCAGCGGAGCTTTGTACAGTGTGCGTGTATTAATTAAGACTTATTATGTAGTGTGTTATGTATTCATCACATTTTATATGTACCAATTACAGCAGGAACTGCAGGTTATTTTCATATCTACATCAATTACATTAACAAACACTGCGACAGTAGATTATTTATGCGTGAGTGTGCGACTGTTTGTGTGTGCGACCGTGGACATCGTGGTAATGATAACCTCATCAGTGTCTGTGATTACAGTAATGATGTTAGTACACAAATGCACTGGTCTCTCATTAGGAGAATCTGTCCACGGGGCAGAGCAGGGGGGCTTGTGTCTAAAACCTAATATATCAAATCCACACACAGAATGCAGTTTATGCTGGCTGAATGAAGTGCATGCTGGTTGCATACTATCTTTACAAAAAATGTGGCCAAAAAGTATGTGGACACATGAATGGTGTGACTACATACTTTTGGTAATGTGGTATCCTGTCACAGCAACAGTAAAATTAAGATATTATGGTATTATTGACATGCTTTGTTGTAGTTGGTAACTGTTCAAAATGGAAGGATCTAAGTTTCTTAAAAGTGTGATCTGAAAGATGACTGAGGGTCATGCCAAGAGTGTAGATATTTTGTATTGTTTAATATATTTTTACCTCTTAAAATTAATTTTTTACACTTTTTATTTTACATTTTTACTTATTATTGCACATTTATATTGATTCTTACTGTGCACTGGTGCTGCTGTTTAATCCAATTGTGTTAAATAGTAATAATTTTCATTTCTGCAAGGCATAATTCTTGCTTGAATAACTATTGTCTCCACAAGTTAGAGAAAAGGGGCCGTTTCCATTCGTAGTCCTCAAAGACATAAGCTACTGTTAAAAAATCTGTTTCTTGTTAGTTGAAGATAAACACAGCTAAAGTTGTTCAGTGAACTGTGTATCAGATGAAAAACAGTTGTTTCCTGATGGAGAGAGAGGATTTTAGTAACAAAATACTATAGATTTAACAACACTTGAGTTTTTTTAGAGAGCTTTTCTGTACATTCATTTTGGAAGCCCGCTCCTGCCACTGAATAAAAAATAAAAAAGGTAACTGCGACTTTTTATCTCACAATTCTGACTTTTTTTCTCCCAATTATGTGCTCACATCTCACGATTCTGACTTTTTTTTCTCAGAATTGTGAGATATAAACAATTGCGAGTCATAAAGTAAGAATTGTGAGAATTTGTGAGAATTGCAATATAAACTGAGAAATTCTGAGGAAAAAAAGTCACATTTGCGAGTTTATTGCGCAGTTCTGTGAAAAATGGACTTTATAACTCACAATTGCAAGTTTATATCTCACAAATTCTGAATTGTAAGATACAAACACAATTTTGAGTTTGTATCTCGCAATTCTGAAAAGTCAGAGTAACATTTAATGACGCAGAATTGCCCATTTCTCAGAATTGCTAGTTTATATCTCGCAATTCTTACTTACTTGCAATTTTGTGTTTATATCTCACAATTATGAAAAAAAGTCAGAATTGTGAGATATAAACTCAAAAGACTTTTTTTTTCAGAATTGTGATATAAACTCAATTGCAGGTCAAAAAGTCAGAATTGCAGTATAAACTCGCAAGTCTGAAAAGTCAAAATAACTTGTAATTGCAAGTTCATATCACACAATTAAAAAAACAACAGAATTGCCCGTGTATATCTCACAATTCTGACTTACTTGCAATTGCAAGTTTAAATCTCACAATTATGAAAAAGGTCAGAATTGTGAGAAAAAAAGAGTTGTGAGATACAAATGTGCAATTCTGAGTTTGTAAAAGTCAGAATAACTCACAATTGTGAGTTTATATCACGCAAATCTGAGAAAAAGTCAGAATTGCCAGTTTATATCCCAAAATTCTGACTTACTCGCAATTGCGAGTTTAATTATCACAATTCTGAAAAAATCAGAATTGCGAGATTCAAACATGCAATTCTGAAAAGTCAAAATAACTTGTAATTGCGAGTTTGTAAAAGTAATAGAATAACTCACAAATACAAGTTTATATCATGCAATTTTGAGAAAAAAGTCAGAATTGCCAGTTTATATCTCACAATTCTGAAACAAGTCAGAATTGCGAGATGTAAACTTGCAATTGCAAGAACACATTTCAGAATTGTGCCATAAAAGGTCGCAATTACCTTTTTAATTTTTATTCAATGTAAGAAACGGGCTTCCATATGATCATAGACCCACTATGTTGTCATTTTGTAGCATTTTTTTTTTGGTGACAAGTCTGGAAAGAGGCCTGCTGTTACACCATCATGAAGGAAACATAAAGTACCATGTCATATGTATTTGACATATTTGACAATATAATGCATTTTGACACACATGGCACGAATGGAGATGTGATTGATCAGTGTGTACATGCAGACAGACTAATCACCAAGACAAAGAATTTTCTCAAACAGCACATCGACAAGCGGCAGTCAGCAAACATATCCTGTATTTAAAAAACATTTGAAGTGTTCTGCAAAATTCACTATTAGATATGTTCGAGGAGACCATGGAGACTCCTTACATTTCCCTCCTATCATCCCTTGATGCCAGAGTGACTGACAGCTCCTGCAGCGATCCACAAAGATCCGCACGTCAGTTAGCAATATGGCCTCCCTGTGTAACCATGGTAAACGACCAAGATTGGTGTTAAACTGGGTAGTTTGATTGAGTTAGCCCTAATTCACATTTAATGACGCTATTGATTGGAACACGCGGGTGTTTGTGTTCTAACAGCCTCTGTCAAACCAATCAGATTAGCTGAGTACACCTGTATAACCGCGGAAACAAATAGCGCAAAGCAAACAGATTGACGGGACGAGCTGGCGAGAGAAACGCCGCGATCGCTCGAGGATCAAATAGCAATCAGGCGGCAGTCAGACAAAGCGGCGATAGCTGTGACCAGACTCCAAATGAGCACGGGAGAGACAAAGAGAGAAACAGAAAGCTCACAAGTGCTCGCTCTCGATCTCTATTTGCTCAAACTAAGAATTGAAGATCACTCTTTGCTGTGCACGCACACACATAGAGCTCAATCTATCACCACAACACACTCCCGGGGGAGAGGGAACATTCACATCCGACCATCGCCAGATTAATGGGTTAACACCCGGCACGTGCCCATAATGTGCTCCCGGGGACGCGGAGATTAGGCCGCGGCAGACAGTCCCGTCTTCAGTGGGCAACACAGACGTCTATCGATCCTTTCGTATGTGTGAGTGTGTGTCTGTTCTGTGTACTAGACTCAAAGCGAGGGAAAGAGTGATGGGTATGTCACCAGTGCTTGCTCTGCTGACAGTATGTAAGGACTGTTGACAAGTTAAGATGAAGCCTCACACACAAGCTCTCTCAGGAATAATAGGGCCCTTTTTCTTTCTGTCAATAACCATGAAGTGTTTCAGGGTGTGTGTTCGCACTCAAATAGTATCTGTAAAATATATGTAATAAGGGAATAAAAGCAAGCCTTGGAGGTGAAACGGTGGCCTGGTTTAACACAGTTGCATTCACAGTAAGCATTCACACGTGGAGAGATGCGAAGCTGGTTATTGTGAAGTTGAAGCATGTTTCGCTGAGTGCACAAAATGTTAGGGGTTGAATACGCTCAAGCAGTATTGCCATATTAGCGATACTCTGATGCAAACAACAGCATGTACTGAATATGTTGCTAATTTATGCTGTCTACACCACGGAAAAACATGTGGAAGCTGCTAAATAATATAGAGAAGAACTTAGTAAGCAGGAAAGGGCACAATATTTTGACAAACTAAAGTTAATAGGTGGTAAATATACGCATGAGCAGTATTAATTAAGATACTAACCTAATATTTCACATACCTAACTGGAAATGATAAGAACAAAGATGAATGTTGTCAAACTTTTTGCCATGGAAATCCTGGTTCAGTTTGGCCAACAACAAATGCTTTTTGTTCCTCAGGCAGTTTTTTTTTTTGCACTTTTATCCTTGCTTTGTTGTAACTTTTGACAGTCTATAGTACTCCAAATGTCCAACGGATTAGTACAGCCCAAAAAATGTCAATAACTGACCATTTTCAGCAGCAATAATCAGCAAAATATGCGAGTTTCATTTTTTTTTTTTTTTTTTTTAGCAGGGATAATGCAACTCAATACAGCTTTTCAGTTGCAATGTGATTTTTAAGTTGAACCATTATAAATCAATCTTCTGGAGAAATTACAGACTTCTCTCTGGTCATGTATGCCCGCTAGACTTCTCCAGTTTTTGTTAAATTTTTGGTTTTATTAAACCATTTTATAAAACCCTACTTACAATAAACTGTAAGCTTGCACTTGTATCTGCCTCCATCCAATTAGAAACTGATGAATAGAAGCCCAAGTCAAGTTTTGTCATTTATGACAACCTGGTTTGATTGGATACGTCACAAAACAAATAAGATACCTGCATTGCATCTCAACTTTAAGATAGCAAGCCTTTTGCTTTCCTTGACATGTATATGTCTGATGTACACACATTGTAAAATGCAAAACTGTTCAAATAAGGGGAAAAGGTGGCACCAAATTCTTTTTGATACCTTTTTAAATACTTAATCTTCAATGATGTTTTCAAATTTTAAGTCAACAGCTTGACATTTTAGTTCAGTGAGGACATTTACGTTGAATAATTACATAAATGAATTCGAATTTAAAAAGCCATGCATTTTTGGCATCACTTTTTTCAAGTAGGCAAACACCTATTTTTTTAACTGTATGTTAATATTGTTAATTAACAAGTGAAAAAGACATCATTTGATATCAGCACTGCATGTTAAAATGTAGTTTGTATGTTCAAATGCAAAACATGCCTCAAAAATAAACTTTCATGAAAATTTGATCTAAATATTCTGTTAGTTTGCAGATACTGTTTTGTTTTTAAAACTCTGTGGTCAAGCAGTTTCCACTGTAGCATTAAACTACTTGTCTGTCTTTAACTCTGTCTTTCTCTCTTCCTTTGCCTCCGTCGGTTCGTCTCGCCTCTGCGTTTATGAATGGGACCTGCGGCCATTGTCTCTGTGTCAATCACACGCTCTCACACACATACCCAGGAGACACACAATTGACATTTGGCGGATTGCTCCGTGTGTGTGAGTGTGAGAGTGTATGTGTGTGTTTTAGGTTATTAAGATAAGGCAGGTATGCCGTAGGTTCTTCATTAACATGTTAGGGGATCTCATCATCCTTTCTCCTCTAGCACTGTGGCCGTAATTGGGTAAGGCTATTAGACACAGAGTGATCGCGCCTGTGTGATGGCAGGAGGGGGGATGGTGGCGTGGCCAATGGGGGAGGATGGAATCTTATAAGTACATGACACAGTGTGTGTGTGTATGAGAACACGTCTGTATCTGTGTGTATATGCGTGCTGATGGGATAGGGCTATTAAAGCTGATGTCGGTTTAGGTAGACTTTAATAGTCCTGCTAAGCAGCGGGTAATTGGCCGTATCCTGAGAAAATAGGAGAGATTGATTTAGAGGTGCCTGGGTTTAAGTGGACACCTTGGAGGGGTGAATTTTAAGCTGTAAATTGTGTGCACAATATGAATATGAGAAATGGATATATGAGTATATGTACATCCCTGACCATGACCATGTGACTCTTAATAGTCGTATTATTACATTGTTTTATATTATATTATATTACATTACATTATATTACATTACATTATATTATGGGAATGTTACTATGCCCTCTAAATGTGGCAATGTTAACCTATGAATCTATTACTACTTGTTCTAACTCATAAAAAAGACCTTTGTTAATATAAACTGTCTGCTTTTTTATGTATCTGCTTTCTGAAATATGATGTTTTAAGGTCTTTTAGGCAGTGAGAGCTGCTCTTCTGTTTTTAGTTCCTCTCCCATATATTTTTCCAGTACTTTTTTCTATTAGCTTTTGTTTCCAAACTCCACAGCTTCTGTTTTGGATGTTCCATTGTGTTTCCTATTTTTATCCATGGATTTATCCTTGATCTTTACTCTGTTTTGTAATTCACCAAGCCTTGTGATCTCCGTCCATGTGGTCTTCATTTTAGACATTTCCTTTCCAAGAACAGATGGTTTGTTGATTTAACATGAAGGATCAGCGCTGCAGACAACAGTTTACTGTTTTCTGTTAGTGCGGTGGTTGTTATTGTGCTTGGTGGCAAATTGCTACTGATTTTGGTGTCTTTAGTGATTAATCTTAAATCACATCACACCATATTACTGAGATATTGACTAGAAATAGTCATTCGTAAAAAATGTGAGTGATGTGTGATAGTGGGGCTTGTTAAAACAGGATGAGGAATGAATGGTGCAAATTATATAAGGAAATAGAAGCAAACCTGTTTCAGCGTGACCAAAATTGAAACTTAATCTCAGAATGATTAGTGCGCTGTAACAAAAATGTCACAATAATATATAATAGTATGGGACAATTTAAATGTACACTAGTGAATAGCTTCAATATTATGTCACATCATAACATCATAAATATCATAATTCCCATATTGATGCAAAGGTCAAAAGCTGTAGATTCATGTTACAGTATGTTACCACAGCATATGAAGCTTTCGCCACATCTTTTCTGTTTTTAGAAATAAAACACTGCCATCTAGTGGTTGAGGTGAGGTTTACATATTGACATATTGTCAAAAGCACAAAAGTTTTTGGTTTAACTTTTTAAAAAAGCTGCTATTGCATAATTAAAATCGTAAATTTTACAGAATGGGTTAGCAGAATTTTACCAAACAAATTCAGTGACAGTGTTCCAAAAAGATGAAAGGGGTTGTATATTTTATAGTTGTAGGCTTGTATGTCATTAAATTTTATATACAAACCTACTACAATGTGTTTGTTACTGTAAAATGTATAATAATACATCTTATGGTACAAAGAAAGGTCAAGCAATGACACAGTGACGTTTAATTCATTTAAACTGGTTTTGCAGCAACTGACCAATTAAAAAAAAACAACTTTAACAAAATTGTTAAAAATTATTACATCTAGTATCTGTCCTCTATGTGAAAAGACGAATCTTAAAATTATACAGTCATTGTTGGAAAGGGTTCAAATTCACAAAAATGCTGAAAATCCACAGAATTTCTGGGACCTGAAAGATTTTTCTGAAGAACAGTGGACAGTTTAACTGTTCAGGACAAACAAGGGACTCATGAATAATTTTCACTAAATAACTTTCACTTAAAAAAAAAAAAAGCTGTGGATCATTCAGGTAACAACACAGTATTAACAATCAAGCATATGCAAACTTTTGAACAGGGTCATTTTTATAAATTCAACTATTATTTTCTCTTGTGGACTATATGTACACTTCTTTTATGTGAAATATCTTATTTAGGTCAGTATAAAATAAACAATAACATGCATTTTGTATGATCCCTCTTATTTTGGTAAAATAATTAACATTTTGCAGATTCTGCAGGGTGTGTGTAAACTTTTGACTTCAACTGTAAATGTGTGTGTACTCTGTATACTGCATATTTATACGTACACATATATTTAAGAAATATTTTCATGTGTATATATATATGCATATTTATATATGATTTATATTATACATAAAACTATATTATATTTCTTAAATATATACATTTATGTGTGTATTTATATATACATTAAATATACACAGTACACACAAATATTACGTAAACACAAACTTTTATTTTGGATGCAATTAATCACGATTAATCGATGTGACAGCACTAGTTATTCATATATTTAGCTAAAAAAAAACATTTTTACAATATTTTACAGTAATGTCTTTAAAAATCTAATATATGCTATAACGTTTATAACTTACATTTAACCAATTAGAAGGTTTTACTTTAGCATTTTTACATTATTTTCCATTTAAACATTTATATTTTATACAGTGGTTCTGAGACTGCAATTGATTTTCACACGTAGTGCGATGCTATTGGAACGCAATACTGGCAATCTCTATCGATTGACGTGCAAGGCGAAGAAAACACGGCCAGAGAGGGGAGACATAATGTGTGAAATCAGTGTGCGACGGTCCTACAGATTCAAAAATGTACAATAATGTAATAATTAATAAGCAAATGCTGTTGTTAACTAATGCATACCGTTGGTATTATCACTGAGCGCCGTGTCATTCTCAAGCAACATCACTATCGGTTACGGATCTCACCATAAGCGGATTGGTTTAGCCCTATTCATTAACGGCACCCGAGCCTCTTGCCTCTCAGCACCCCCTCCCCCGCGGACCAACCGAAACGTTTTATCATGAAAGCGATTTAATTAGCTATTTTTTCTTATTTGTTATCTGTCTAAACATTAGTACTGGAATGCGACGACTGGTAAATCAGACCCGAGTCTCTTCGCGTAAACAATAACCATTATCGCATTATTAGGTACGACGCATCCAGTCATGTTTCTTCTGCATCCGCTGCTGCAGATCTCTGTTTTGCTGGATGCGACGTTGTGGCTGGCGGTTTCTGCCAGTCCTACCGATGATAATGTACTGCGGGCCGGCCATGGAGAACACGGAGAGCCGGGGCACGAAGAACCACATAAGGATTCCTACAGCACATTCGCCTCCGAGTTTCTTGAGTCCAGATACCTGTCAGACGAAGGTAACGCTTGAATGCTGATTTTGTGTTTCTCAGCATATGTGAGTGCAGTTCTTAGAAGCACTGAATACACGTAGTTAACGGTTACCGTCTGATGCCCTTTATTGAGGCCTATTAATTAGGTTAATAGTAATGTCTTAAGTGATCATTATTAGCAATACTTTTGTAAGAGATGTTCTTGATTGGCTAAAATAATAATTTCCATTCATATGACACAACATCAGCACCTTGGTCAGCACCCCAAAAGCCTGTGAAAGAATAGAAACTCTTTTTGCCACATGAATTGCCTGGGTGTTGTAGGTACAGCTGTGTAACTGTTTGGGCAGTATTTAAAAGCAGAAATGTGTGAATATACAGTGTCATGTATAATGTACGAAACAGTACAACATACATAACATGTCAGAGGCTTCGAAGATTTTAATGTTTTTTAATGATTTATTTGATCAAAAATACTGCTGTTGATGAATTTTAAAAATAATTATTTAAAAGTGAAATAACATTAGAAATGTCTTTATTGCCTTTTGATCATTGAAATGTGCCCTTTCTTAATAACAATAATAATTTCTAGTAGATCCCAAACTTTTGAATCGTAGTGTATAACAGCAGTGCATACAATATAAGACATAGTGTATTCAAAAGGGAGTCCATGGTTTTTGGGCGTAATAAAGGGGTCTTATAATATTTTTTTCTCAAACAATTGTGTGTGTTTGTGAAAAAAGTGTTACACAACATACAACATTACACACACTTTACCCAAAGCTTAGGTTGAGAATCTAAAGTTCAACAAAATCTTCTATCCCACATTACGATGCATTAAAGGAGAAGTACATTTCCAGAATGAAAATTTTCTGATAATTTACTCACCCCCATGTCATCCAAGATGTTCATGTCTTTCTTTCTCCTGTCAAAAAGAAGGTTTTTGAGGAAAACATTTCAGGATTTTTCTCCATATAGTGGACTTCAGTGGGGACTAATGGGTTAAAGGTCCAAATTGCAGTTTCAGTGCAGCTTCAAAGGGCTCTACACAAACCTAGTTGAGGAGTAAGGGTCCTATCTAGTGAAACGATTGGTCGTTTTTTAAGAAAAATACAAATTTATATACTTTTCAACCACAAGTGCTCATTTTGCACCAGCTCGACCTAATTAAAAAAGTGACATAAGCAGAAGTACCGACCCAATGTTTACAAACCAAATATGCAAAGAAAGTCAAACGGCCTTTACAAAAAGGGTAAAACAATGATGTCTGACGATTTTGGAGTTGGAGGAGAGAATAAGAGTTCTTTATTCTTGAAGTAAACTTCTTCTTTAAGTAAAATTCAAATGTAATGTACAAATGTGTTACATCAATAATGATTATTTTTAGTTGTAGTACTAGCTGAAACCAGTTCAATATATTGTTGTCTAATGTCTCATTTAGGTTACCCCTTCCCAACTGCACCCCCTGTAGACCCATTTGCCCGCATCAAAGTAACCGACTGTGGAATAACCAAAGGATGCATCAGGTGAGTGCATGCAATTAGAGTTAAAATTAGCCTACGAACAATAGACAATTGTGTTGTCAAACTGTGTATTGCAATTAAGCTGCAGTCTGCCATGCTGTCCAGTTCGCTCAAGTGATATTAATGTCAATTAGTCCAGTCATGCTGCTACTCAGTGTTGTTCAGTGATATGTTCTGCAGCATGAAATTATACATGTAAAAAAGTAGGTCTGTGTTGATGGTTATTCTTAAAGAAATATTTCACCCAAAAATAAAAGAATTCATCAAATGTTATCATTTCTTTACCCTTACTTTCTTGCTTCCATGCAACGCAAATATTTAAACTGTTTTTGTCCATATAATGAAAGTTAGTGGGATTTAAAACAACACAGGACCTGACTTTTTTTGTTTTTATAGAGAAATAAACATAAAATAAAAAGACATATCTTTTTGTGTGTTTCACAGAGAGTCAAATAGGTTTGGATTGAAATGTGAGTAAATGAATGAATAAACCACATTTTAAGTATGCCTCATTTTGTCTCCCTCTTAATCTTTCTGTTGATGTAGATATGGCAAACCAGGCTGTGATGCAGAGACCTGTGACTACTTCCTGAGTTTCAGACGCATTGGCACAGATGTGGAATTCGAGATGAGTGCAGACACTGACGGATGGGTTGCTGTCGGCTTCTCCTCTGACAAAAAAATGGTAAGGAGAGATGGATTACATATATATGGTGTGAATGCCTGCTAAGGAATAAACAATAATGTTGTCATCGTAGGGAGGTGATGATGTCATGGGTTGTGTTCATGACGATAACGGACGTGTACGGATACATCATTTCTACAACGTGGGCCAGTGGGCAAAAGAAATCAAGCGCAACCCGGCACGGGACGAGGAGGGCATCTTTGAAAACAACCGCGTCACGTGCCGCTTCAAACGGCCTCTTCATGTGCCGCGGGAGGAGACGCTGGTGGACCTGCACCTCAGCTGGTACTATCTGTTTGCTTGGGGACCTGCAATACAAGGTAAAGACATCTTCATCAGAACAGATTTGGAGAAATACACTAGGGGAGTAACGATACATGTATTCGTACCGAACCGTCACGGTACGGCATCTCGGTTCGGTGCATGAGGCCTTACGACGAATACAGGCAATTCACCCTCAATCCAGAAGTGGGCGCCCGCAGTAATGCAACTCTGTTTGATAACCGCCGGCAGAAGAACAGCGAATGCCAGGAGTTGCGCCCTTGAAAACAAAGCCCACTAGACAGTGACCATGTGCTCATTCTGAACGCGTCTTTCACTGACAAATGAGTATAACGTCTGCGAAATGGAGCTTTGTGCTCTTGTATCCTACCTCTCTCATTCGGCACAAATCTAAATATTCCATAATATTTCCATATTTGCGATGCATCCAAATGCTAAACTATTATTTATTATGTGACTTTCGTCACGTTCTAACGGTGACACAGTGATGCGGGTGCGCTGATGTTTGTTTCACTGTATTTTATTTTGATAAAGTACCAACTGCACTGTGAAGTTAGCAATGCTAGAAGCCTGGAACTGATATGTTTTGTGTTTGTGTGCACCGGCGCGATTACTTCAGCTTTCCTCATACCAGCAAAATCAACAAAAAACAAATAGGATGTCGCTTTCTGCCATTTGAGTTTCCTTTCTGTCACAAAACTGAACTGAAACTCAGCAAATATAGGCTATGTTACGTGTCGCATAGTTTTTTTCCCTTGTCTTGAAATATATTTCAAGTATTTATTCCTTGTATGTATATATGTACTGAAGATTTTATAGCCTATATATGACATTAATTTGATATAATATTTAGTATTTTCACATAAATAAAACAAAATAAATAAAAAACCCTAGCATAGTAGATTTTTTTTTGCTGTTGTACCGAAATCGTATCGAACCATGACCCTCGAACCGAGGTACGTACCTCGCCGTGACATCTGTGTACCGTAACACCAATGATGATAGGTGTTGTCTGAATGAGAGTCTAAACAGCTGATAAAATATTACAATAATCCTAGGTGCGTGTTTGTAATAAATCCATCATTACAATGTTTTTCAAACCATTGCTTCTGGCTAAAATAAAAGTCCTCAATCCATAATTTTGCTCACTTCAGTGACCAAGTCTGAATCAGGAGAGAAATAGACAAAGCACATAAATCTACAAATTCAGCCAAGTGTAGCATTGTCGTATTTATGGGGATATTGTTCTGTTTTTCTTCTCAGGTTCCATCACAAGGCATGACATTGACTCCCCGCCAGTGTCAGATCGCATGATTAGCATCTATAAATACGAGGACATTTTCATGCCTGCCACAGCCTATCAGACATTCTCTTCTCCCTTTTGCCTCCTCCTCATCGTTGCTCTTACCTTCTACCTGCTGATGGGCACACCATAACCAGCAAAACCGTGCTACTGAAAGAATAAAGCATTCATACAACTAACCACGAAGCCACAATTAGCACAACTGTGTGCCAACTTTACAGTATTAGAAGCAGGCTGCAATACATCGCGATTCTACAATATCCTCAATCTATGTACACTAAGAAGGCATTTGAACTGTGGATTAATATTCAATTATAAACAAGCAATGATTCTCATTCAGAGAAGAGAGAGTCAAACATACACTTAATATATATTACAGTGTATTTTATTTTGATAAAAGAGTAGAAAAAGTCCAAATGGAATCTTAAGGTAGGTATAGCCTACAATAGTTGAAACAATCTGAGCCACATAAGTATTAATATTCAGTATGCTTAACGTGCAAATTGTATATAACTGTCAAACCAAGCAGCTTACTGTTGGTCAAAACTGTGAATCCATGAAAAACTTGAACCTGTTGCGAAATGTGCAGTCTTTCGCCAAAACACATGGATTCCTATTGAAACCACTGGATTTCACCAACAAAAAGTTGCTGAACAATGATAAATGTGACCGTATCTCTACAGTGGCACATCATGTCACACTGCGTCCCACTACAGAGAAATGAATTGCCTTGTTCTATTGAATAGAACATGTTTAGCCAAATCTCAGTAGAGTTTGCCTGCTTTCCAGTGTTTTCCTGTGTATTACAGCTCTGATTAACATTTATTAAGGCTGTGGATTTCAGAGTGACGTAAATTAATGCCTGAGACTGCCTACGCAACTTACAGCAGTACATCATTGGCCCTGCAGCACAAACACACATAAAGTATTCATAAAACATCACTGCCTTTCAGTTAGCCAAGCATTGCCAACTCAGTATTTGATGATGCATGCCAGCAAAACAGCCTCACCTGAGCCATTTAGATCTGTGTCCATTGGAAAAGAATCAGTCCAGGAGAGAATCATCTGGTTTTCATTTCAGTGAATCAGAGACTTTCTATACCAAGTACTTCATGCCACTGCAAAACTTACAAATAGTCCAAGAACTGATTGCTGCCTGTGTAAAAAGATCTGGATCACACCAGTTAGTGTGTGTGGTTGTTTTCTGTTAATTCTTTGGCGCTCTTTGAAAATGTCCTGTGATTACATTTGTATAGCAGACTGAAGAGCAACACGTAAAGATGTTTAGACAGGTATTTAGTTTTAAATACGTTGCTGTATTCACCTTAAGGCATATAGTGAAATGCATTTGGAGGAGTAATGCGATTCATTTTTGATGTGTGCTGGCCAGAGATAATCATGTTATGTAGCATGAATGGAGATATGGTATTCCAGTGGTCAAGGAATATTATGTTTGCTATATTTTAATATACTTTTGAAATTTTGACATTGACAGTATTAGAGAATATGCAATAATGTGTGTGCATAGTGAAGGGCTGTGAGCCAATGGGATTTTACACATTTGTCATACAAGCTCCCACATCATTAGCAGATTGCATACATTCTGACAAGTTTACTGTGAATTCTTGCTGTAATTGGAAAAAAGATGCCTGTTGGTCCTGAACACACACACATACTGCACTTTTTAATAAAGCTATGAAGGACAGCACAAATGTGTACTGTTGTCATATTTGTCTGGGTAAAATGAGAACATTTTGCGGGGGACTGAACTCGATGTACTTGACACAGCGCCTTGAAGAATAGTAGTGCGGATTCGCATCTCGATGATGCGAATCTTTTGATTCTGTTCACTAAAATATTTGTTCACTAATTCATTCATCCTTTCTGTAGTTTACATTGTTACGCCAGTAGATGGCGACAAGTGACTGTCTTTTTGTTGTGCTACAAGCAAATAATTGATTCATTCACTCACTCAAACTATTTATTAAACCACTAAATCTTACAACCAATACAAATCTTATCTTTTATATGGCCAAAAAAAGTAGTATTCTAGTATACTAATTTGAATTCATAATTATTATCCATTATAATCAGATCATTGTATTACTCATTGTAATACTGAGTATCATTGATACTCAGTATTACAGAGTATCATTTTTTTCAGCATTTTCCCTCCATTTTGTGTATTTAAACTACAAAATGACTATATTCTAGGGCTGTCAAACAATTAATCGTGATTAATCACATGGAAAAAGTTTCCATGTGTACTGTGTATTCTAATTATGTATATATAAATACATACACATAAATGTATGTATTTTAAAATTGTTTATATATATTTATATATTTTTTTTCTTAAATATATACAGGATGTGTGTGTGTATATATATATATATACATACATACACACACATATATTACATAAACACAACCTTCTGCAAATAATTGCGATTAATTGTTTGACAGTCCTATATTCACATAGATTAAATGCAGGTCCAAACCTGTTTTGACTTACTTTTTGAAACTTTTAAAATATAACTTAATATAAAAATGTTCCCTTAAGTTGTGCGTTAAAACTAGAAACACCACAGACCGGAAATGTAAAGCAACTTTCTTATGAGGCGGACGAAACTAAAAAAGTGTGTAGATCACAAATCAGACATTTCTTTAAATAATTTTTTTATGTTCAGTGGAAGAAAGAAATTCATACAGATTTGAAACCACATGATGATGACCATTTTAATTTTGGGTTAACTATCCCTTAAATAGTTATTTAATAGTAAATAACTATTTAGTAGTATAGTAATATATTTAACGTTTTCAAGTCTATTCATTATTTGTAGCGCACCATCCTCCTAATAATTTAGAGAAAAAAAGTTTAAAATAGCTGTGGTGCAGTTGCATCTTAGAAAGAATTTCTTTCTTTCAATATAAATAAACTCCTGAGAACCCACTATATTTATTCTTATAGGTAAATATGACCCCCCTTTAACACCATGTGTGTAAGTGTTCTTAGTATTTAAATATTTAATCTAAATATGTCGGCAGTGGCGGTGAGTATTTAAATTGGAGACATTACGTATGTATTTACAAAAAAAATAAGCACATTATGTCAACAAATAAGGAAGCAGTTACCAAAAAAAAAAAAAAAAAAACAATCGGCCTTCCGATTCTTAATATGACGTCATAAAGAGCCTTTTAAAAGCGAACTGGAAAGAAGCGTTCTAAATTACTCTTGGTAAATTCAAAGTTGAGGTTCGGCGGATGATATACCTGTTCTCCTCACGGGATTACTGATACTGTTTTTCTGTAGTAACTCTGTGGTACTTAACCTGCTAACGAGTTTGCACCCATTTTCACGTGCAGACACCTTGCGGTATGTAAAAGCATGTGAAGTCGGTATAGTTGCTTAGTTGGTTTATA
>JAHKKF010530395.1:0-33350 GCA_019740295.1 Labeo calbasu
TTTTCTTCTCCACCTGTTTTTTCTGACCATGCAGACTCAACAAGCATTTCTCTGTCCAATGGTCAAGCCTTAACTTTGCAAATTCTTGTAATGCATTACTATTGCATTCTTCTCATGGGCATTTAATAATTTGGACTTTTCAGTCTGGGTTAAATATCTTTTTTGGCTCATTTTAGCTGTAAACGAAAACATGCCTAATAATTATGCACACCTGAATATAAGGAGTTTTTCACTTCCAGCCTTCACGGACAATTATATATCACTTACAAATGATTAAATACAAAATTAATAGTAGTTATTAAGACTGATGTGGTTTGGAATTGGTAAAATGTGTTTGGAAAAAAAATATGACCAGAATATCAACATGCCTAATAATTCTGCACACAGTGTATGGAAAAGAACTGCATAAACATTCTTCAAAAAATCTAGATCTCCATAATGGAAATGCAACCACAAATTATGAAGGAATAGTTCTCCAAAAAAATAAATAAATAAATAAAGTCATTATTTGTGTACACTCATGTTGTCCAAACTCAAAATCTGATTTTTTTTGCAAGATTATCAGTGAATAACAGACAAAACCAATTAATAATATTTATATAATATAATATTATTTGTATTATATATTTTTTGCAAGATTATCAGTGAATAACAGATCAAACCAATTAGTAATATTATATTATTTTTCATTTTTATATATATATATATATATATATATATATATATATATATATATATATATATTTGTGTTGGAGAGTAGTTACATGTAACAGAATTATGTAATTTAATTACAAAATAAATGTAACTGTAATCTGTTACAGTTACTGAGAAAAGTTTTGGTTTTTTTACAAGATTATCAGTAAATGACAGATAAAATTTGTTAATAATATTTGTATAATATTATATTACTTTTCATAATATATATAATATTAGAATTAGTGTTGGGGAGTAACTAGTTACATGTAACGGAATTATGTAATTTAATTACAAAATAAATGTAACTGTAAATCTGTTACAATTACTGAGAAAAAGTATAACTACAAAATGTTAACGATTACAAAGGGGGTTACATTGGAATATTTTCACACAAACGTACAAATTTGATTGATTTATTTTCCAAACTCCACTGTCTGCTCTAAAATATGAGACAGCAATGTTTCCAAAGTTTAGGACACAGAATAGGACACATGCTTATTTAATGTTTTATTTCCTATTTGGGTTTAAGTATATGCTTTATTTTTTAAGATTAAGCATTGTTAGATGCCAGTGTTTCCTATCATAGCTATGTTTGATTTCAAAAACCGAGTCAAATCATATTTTAACCTCAGAATGATCTAATGATCATTGAGAATGAAGATCTAATGATCTCAGAATGAAGTAAAGAGAGGTGCTAAAATCAGATTTTGAAAGTCTGACAGTAATCAGTATTGAGTACTACTGTGAAACCAATTAACAGTTGAAAACATTCATTAGAAATTTAGAAAAGTAATTAATCACATGTAATCAGTTACATTACTGTAATAAATTAATGTAAATAGTTATTAATAATCTGTAACCTATTACATTTCCAAAGTAACTTTCCCAACACTGATAATGAAATAGTCTATAATATAGTCTCGACTTGAGCTGCATGAACATTCTTCAAAAATTCTCCTTTGTCAAAAAACAACAGGTTATGAGCTTTGGAACAACGTGGTGGTGAGTAGATAATGCTAAAATGTTCATTTCTGTGTGAAAGCTTTAAAGGGAAGATGTTTTGAGATGTTTTCTGTGATAACGTCCATATTACGTGCATATCAGACCGCTTCTCATTGAAGGTTTTCAAGGAGTTCCTGTACACATCATCTTGTCAGCAACTCCAGCTCTCATCTTCCTGTTAATCCTTCTGTTCTAACGAGGCTCACTTTGCCAAACATGATTGGTTTGAGGACAGT
Organism: Labeo calbasu; assembly: GCA_019740295.1. NCBI lineage: Eukaryota > Metazoa > Chordata > Actinopteri > Cypriniformes > Cyprinidae > Labeo > Labeo calbasu. The sequence continues at coordinate 1,935 of JAHKKF010530395.1, forward strand.
CTGCCCGGGTCTGGGACTGAACACAATGCCTCCTTTGTGGCGGGAGAGAATGGGGGTTGATGACAGGACAGGGGTCCGGCAGATTTCCATGGCGCAGGAGGAATCTCTGCAATGTGAGCGTGCACATCCTACCCTGTGGGAGTGATCGCGAAACCTTTGAGAATCCGAGATCCACATAGTGTCCAAAACTGGAGGCAACATCTTTTGTTCGCTCACACACAAGCTAACTTCAATAAATAAGCCGAGTCGAAAGCAACTCCTACAAGTACAGACTGGACAAGTCCCACCGTATCATCACCTCACACTTCCTGCCCTCCCATCATCACCTTGTATCAACTCCACAATCTCAAACCGTGAGCGCAAACATTGAAACTGACACCTTAGCTCTCTTTATTCCTTTGACAGGAACAGGAAATATCGCTGTGACTAAGCTTACTCTCCTTTTTGTGTCTCCCTCCGCCCTTACTAAAGCTATTGTTGGTGTAATAACCCTGTCATCTAGCATCTGTCCCAGGGCAATGTACATCTTAAAGGTGGGGCGAATGAAACCTCATGCCTGCCACCTCTTTCCCCAGGAATATAACTGTACCTTTGTCTTCAGCGGAAGCCGCATTGTGTTTGTTCACAACGCCACTGCATCTTTAGCTCCTGAGGGACTTTCATTGAGTGGGTGCATCAAGTGTCTCTCAGACATCAACAAACTGCCTAGAGTGAGCTATAAAATGCGTAAGGAGACTTACATACGTGTTAAGTGCGGTAACATCCACATTGAATTAACTGGATTCAAGTATTTTCAAGTCAAACAACATGATAACACAAGTTTGCACTAACAAAAGTCATCTTATGAGTCAAACTGGGTAAAAAATAGTGGAATTTGCAAAAATAATAGACTGTGGATGGATGCGACTAGATTTGCTGTTTTCAGTAGGGAGATGAGCTATAAATTAAGACGTTATAAGTGCGTTTACACGACAACTATGTACTGACAACGGAAAAGTTTACAGATGACAACAACTGTCAACAATTTCCGTTAACACAGATCTGTAAAAATGTCCAAAAACGCTTTATTATGCATACCTACTGGCATTATGCTGCACACAGTATCTCCGTTTTGCACAAATTCACATTTTTGTAGTTTACAGAGATGATAGCGGTATTGTTTAAAAAAAAAACATGCACTCTGAAACCAGATTTCAAAAGTTGGATTTTCAGGTTCCCAAAACACCTTTTTCATGTAAAATGAATGGCCAAAACACACACAAAGTTTAAAATTATGTCTTGTCAACGCATTCAACACTTGTTCAACACATGCACACTTTATTACAAAGCAAGTGGATTAGATAAAATATGTAAAAATACACTGACATTTCAGACGTTTTCATCTAGCAACAGAAACACTTTTCATTCAATAATTTATCTACTGCTTAAAGGTCCACTGATGCGCTTTGACATAATTTCAATTGAAACAGGAAGCCAGGGCGGGGCATATTAAGTAGCCCCACCCCCTTTTTAAAATATCCAATAGAGTTAGAAAACATGGATTTGTGAGCATTAGAGTAACCGAAGTTGTCAGAATAAACACAAAACACTTTGTCATCTGTGAATCTGGCCAATCGTGAAACAGCAGTGTCATCTTCAGAGCTCGTGTAGCTGCTCTGGAGAAGCAGAATGAGCCAGTTGGCTGCTCACAAATTTCTATTGTGGTAATTTGATGGTATATGTCGGACAAAATTTCTAACCTGCATATAATTCTTCAAGTCAGGCAGTGCACCTAATTACTGTTTTCAGACAGATTTTCCAAACACTTGACGAATCTGCCATTGGTTGGCAAATAGATAGCCCCGCCCCAAACTTATGCCATTGGTTGGGCTGTTGCATAAAAAAGTTGATAACTATGTCACATCAACACTTCCCAAGTTGGATACTTTCTTTTTCCCAGTGACACTCATGCAACACTTGCACACTTTATTACAAATCAAGTGGATTAGATGAAATATGTAAAAATACACTGACATTTCAGACATTTTCATCTAGCAACAGAAACACTTTTTATTCAATACTTTATCTACTGCTTAAAGGTCCACTGAAGCACTTTGACGTAATTTCAACTTAAACAGGAAGCCAGGGCGGGGCATTTTAAGTAGCCCCACCCCCCTTTTAAAATATCCAATAGCATTTTGTTTATATCACGGCTTGGGCCAGAGCCGTTGAGCTTGGTAAAGCCATATATGACAGCGTATGACAGCCACAGTCTAATACAATATTTCCCAACCTTTTTTCTGACGTAGCACAATTTTGATCAGTAAAAAAAAAAAAAAATCCCATGGCACACCACTAAGCACTAGAAAGAAAGAAAGAAAGAAAGAAAGAAAGATAGTCCCCCCCCAATAATTAAACAGTGCTCTGAAGATGACATAGCTGTTTCACGATTGCCCAGATTCACAGATGACAAAGTGTTTTGTCTTTGGATTTAAACAGTGTAAGTACTGTTGTATTAAAGACCCTATGAAATCAAAATGGATGTTTTTTGGCTTTTAGTATGAATATTTTAGCCTTAAGGTTATATATAAACTTGTGTGCTCCAAAACAATAACAGAATTCACAATTCCCCCCCAATAATTAAACAATGCGTTGCCAGAGTTGGTATTTTGGCTTTATATATATGATCAGACACTTGCACTTAACATTTTCTGAAAATCATGCTTAAATGGAGTAAAAACAAGACTCTTGTCTGCTCTTCAAACACAAAAACATTAGCCTTTATAGGCAGCGTTTCTTGAATAAAGAAAATGCTGTACATATTCAAGCATCAGTTCTTCATTTACACTTGCATTGCAAAGAAGTAGATGTCTGTCTTCAAACTGCGCATCGCGGCGCTTTATTTTGAATGGAGGCGGGGTGGAGTTATGATGTTTGACTGACAATTTGAGGATCCAATGGCGTTACGAGGTTTAGTCACAAGCTCTTTTGAATGCTTTTTATTGGTTAAATATTTGTAAAAAACAAACACAAACAGACATAACAATGACCAACAGCACATATTTAAAATAATAATCACGAAATATAATAGAGAAGTTTTTGATCATTTTCCACAATAGTTGGGAAACACTGGTCTAATAGATTCCCCCCTTTAGACTCAATATGAATCGGTTACTAAAGTGCCATTTGTCTAACCGTTTCTCCTCCTAATCTCATCCATATTGAATTCAAATGGGTCTGATGCAGTTTATGGTCCGAGCCGATTCACGCATAATCGGTTCGCGTGACACAGTGTGAAACCAGACTTCTTTTACTCCAAAGGAAAGCATATTTACACTGTGTGAATCATTACCTATCCCGTATATAGTGCACTACAAGCCATTCACTGTACAGAAAATACTAACTCTGTGAACAAGTGACCGATTTCAGCTGCAGCGTCTATTTTTAGTGTAGGAAGCGGGACGTTTCAGATTCTAGAGAACATTAGATTGGACAAAAAGTTTGATGAGAAGCTGTAGTGCAGGGTGTCATCAAAATCGTTGATCCTTATTGACGGAAGTGAGAGACTGCAAGTTTTATTTTTTTGAAATAGTTTATTTTTTTGTTTATATCAGTTTTACTTTGATACACATGTCACAACATAATATTACTGTTATAAAAACAGATTTTTGAGCATTAGTGCAACTGAAGTTGTCAGAATAAAGACAAAACACTTTGTCATCTGTGAATCTGGCCAAATTGTGAAACAGCTATGTCATTTTCAGAGCTTGTGTAGCTGCTCTGGAGAAGCAGAATGAGCCAGTTGGCTGCTCACAAATATCTGCTGTGGTAATTTGATGGTATATGTCAGACAAAATTTCTAACCTGCATATAATTCTTCAAGTCAGGCAGTGCACCTAATTACTGTTTTCAGACAGGTTTTCCAAACACTTGACCAGTCTGCCATTGGTCGGCAAATAGATAGCCCCGCCCCAAACTTATGCCATTGGTTGGGCTGTTGCTGTGCAAGTCTGGTTGGAATTCTGAAACAAACGGCAATGGTCTGATGTGCACCATAAAGAAATCCAACCAACAAATGATTTTCTTACATTTACGTTTACATTTTTATTTACATACATAAAGTGCTATAAATTATATAATAAATAAAAAGAAAACAGATAGAATAACAAAAAAGAAAAAGCAAGCTAGTGTTAGAGGCCCTCTATTTTTGCTTTTTGTTAAATCTATAATAAACAAAGAGAAAAAAATAGATAGAACACAAAACGAACAAAGAAGCCAGTGTTCGTTTTTTTTTTTTTTTTGTAAAGAAAATAAGCAGCAAGTAATGAGTATAAATGTCTAAAAGGGCAAGTTTTTTTTTTTTTTGTTAATAAAAAATAAAATTAGAATAGAGCGTGCTAGGGTTAAAGGGTCAAATGAAGATGGAGAGATGTGTTTTTAGCCGATTCTTGAAGATGGCTATTTACTTATAGTCTTTGCGTATGTAAAAGTAAGTTTGAAAAGAAGAACAAATTTAAATGCTAAAAAAGATGCATCACTCTTATGTTAACAAATACACAGTTTAGCTTTTCACAGTCTCAGAGGAAGCCATTAAGCACTCAGCACTAAAGTTTCCCAGAACACGTCCAAAAATTAGACAATTAACGGGAAAACTTCTGTTTTGTTGTCGGTATTGGCACACGATTGTTATTCTGTCTTCTATTGTTAATATATATTGGTATTAAATGATTGTTTTTGCCATCTGTACAACCCTCCACAGTTATTTGGCTGTTTAATTTGACAAAAGGAATGTGGACTGTTGATCTCAATAAGAATGCAGAAGGAAGTTATTAAATTCTCCACTCCATTGTTGCTGTCAAAAACATGTTTTTCTGTCCGCCTAAGAAACGCTGAAGAAGTCGCTGATGAACTGTGCAGTCACCATAACGTCCTGGGATGAGGGCCATCCGCTAATCCAGAGGGTATGAACCAACACTAATGTTGTCATTCCTAATTGAGTAATGAAACTCATAGGCAGCACACAGACACAGGCTGATTCTCTAGTGATTTTGGTGGCATTTGGTAAAAGTCGTACTGAGATAAATCATGCATATGTTGAGATGACTTGTAGAGAAAGCTTAGATCAAAGACAGTTTTCCAGAGGGACTGTTGTAATAGTGTTGCTGGGATGCACACGCAAGAGTTCAAAAGTTTAGGAAGATTTGTTTTTTATTATTTCAATATATTTACTATATATATTCCTGTGATAGCAAAGCCGAATTACTCCAGTGTCACGTGATCTTTCTGAAATGATTCTATAAATGTCTTTACTGTCATTTTTAATCAATTGTAATGTGCTCAGCTGATACTGTAACATCCAGCGTCACCAAAACAAGCTCTAATAGAGACTTTGTGGTCATCTGAACTCTGCGGGCTCCTCAATGTACTGGCCCTTGAGTAATTACAGGCATCTGTCTTTCACTCAGTGCTGTTCTCTAACAACATCGTCTTGGCCTGCAGCCAAACACACACTGAGCCGGCAGCAATGTGAGCAACATCAAACCGCACCCTGTCCTCCTCAACAGACTCCCTGTCAACACATTTCCTTTGAGTCTTCAAAAAGGGAATCGGTGACTTTCTGAATGTACCTGCTTCTCACCGCATATTAGCGCACTGTGTACACATTCAATGCTTTCAGACTACGGTTTACTTTTACTTAAGTAAAACAGTGGAATAAAAACTGAAATATTCTGGGTCTCTTTTGACAACATCAGTTGTATGCTTTTAAGTGACAGAAAATAAAGCAAAGATTACATTTAGAGTAATGGATCCTTACAATAGATCCTATAGGAGATAACACACTAGGAGACTAGTGAGTTATTATATGTATATATTCAATCTTTGTTATATCCAAAGTTATATTCAGACTCGGGTTATGACTATATTAAGCCAATAAACACAATAGTTTTATGCAATGTGTGCACCATATGTTTTTTTTTTTCAGTCAAAAGTTTTTAAGATCTTTAATGTTTTTTAAAGAATTATATTCTGGATTTATTTGATCCGAAATAGAGCAAACGCAGTAATACTGTAAAATAATTTTACTATTTAAAACAACTGCTTTATATTTGAATAAATTTTAAAATGTAAGCAAGGATGATTTAAAATAATATTTAAAGGAACATGTGACTAGAGTAATGCTAAAAATTCAGCATTAAAATCACAGGAATAAATTACATTTTTAAATATATTCAAATATAAATCAGTTATTTTAAATAGTAAAATATTTCAAAAGTGTACTATTTTTGCTGTACTTTGGATCAAATAAATCCAGGCTGTCTGAGCAGAAGAGACTTCATAAAAAAACATTAAAAATCAAAAACTTTTTACCTGTAGTGTATATATTTGTTCCAACAAGCATTAAAAATGCAATTCACACATGAGACTTGAATGCCCCTCTTCTTTCATCAGCATGTTTATAATTTCTGAAATAAAATTTACTTTGATGTTTTTTGAGGTGCATAATAAAAAATGTCATAATGCAAATGTTGTAAAATGAGTAACACAACTGTGCTGATATCATAATGAAGAAAAAAAAAAAAAACAGATTGCTGCAAAGACGATATAGTTTTATAGGCCAACCTGTACATTACCATCACCCTTATTCTCTTAACCAGGAGCATTGCTAGACCCTTGTTACCGATGCAAGAACCCCAGTGAAATAAAACTGATGTCTGACAAGGGAGATTATGTTTACTGAGCTGAGAATGACTTTTTCTGTTAATATTTCATAATATTCTGCAAGAAGCTTTGTATCCGCTTGTTTAGAATCAGAACTATTGATGCCAGATTTATAAATAAATCACTGTTTTGAAATCTGAGGAACAGGTTTGCAAAAATTTCTGAATTTGTCAGCAATTCAGTTCTGTTTATTCAAATAGTTCATTCATGCGCTTCTCGCAATTTCTTTTCATTCACTTTTTCATTCTTTTCATTTTTCACACCAAAATAGTAACAGGACGTTACGTTATAAGACAGAAAACAAAGTCAATTTACATACACTAAATACACTACCATTCAAAGGTTTTTGAACAGTAGGATTTTTAATGTTTTTTTTAAAGAAGTCCCTTCTGCTCACCAAGCCTGCATTTAATTGATCCAAAGTACAGAAAAAACAAGAACATTTTGAAATATTTTTAAATAACTGTTTTCTATTTGAAGATATTTTAAAATGGAATTTATTTGAATGATTTCAAGGCTTAAGTGTTCACATCATTACTCAGTTACATGATGCTTCAAAAATAATTGTAATATTATGATTTGTTGCTCAGAAAACATGTATTAATATTATTTTGAAAACAGCTAATGAATAGAAAGTTCAGAAGAACAGCATTTATAATATATTTAACATTACAAATGTTTTTAGCATCACTTTCGATCAATTTTAAGCATCCTTGCTAAATGAAAGTATTAATTTCTATAAAAAAATAAAAATAAAAAACACTGACTCCAAGCTTTTGGTATAGTGTATAATGTTACAAAAGCTTTTTATTTCACATAAATGAAGATTTTTGGATCTTTCTGTTCATTAAAGAATCCTGAAAACTGTTAATAATAATAATAATAATGATAATAATAATAATAATATGTTTATTGAACAGTAAATCAGCATATTAGAATGGTTTCTGCAGGATCATGTGACACTGAAGTCTGGAGTAATGATGCTAAAAAATTCAGCTTTGATCACAGGAATAAATTACATTTTAAAATATATTCAAATAGAAAACAGTTATTTTAAATAGCAAAAATATTTCACAATAATACTGCTTTTCCTGTGTTTTGGATCAAATAAATGCAGGCTTGGTGAGCAGAAGAGACTTCTTAAAAAAAAATTAAAATTACTGTTCAAAAACTTTTGACTGGGAGTGTATATCTATAACAGCATCCCCCAAAAAGTATCAAAATATTAGAATACTTTTTTGAAGTTGATACCAATGAAAGTCTAGAAATTTGACAAAAACCCAACAGTTTTGGTTTTGGAGTATAGCAAAAACAAAACTCTGTGACCAATAAACGTTCATGATTCTCAGACGTGTTGTTCATAAAGATAATCTTCACAAATGTGCACAATCTTTTAGAAATTTCAAAGCCTAAATACAGTGGTATACAATGGCTATACTTCTGGCTATAAAGAAATATACCATGGCGTCACCACCACTAAGCATCTGTTAGAATAGTGTGTGAATTTGAAGGCTGTAAAAGCACACCAGTGAATAGGTTTTGTGTTTTATGTCCCAGAAAAGCTCTGTAGTCATATTTATCCACTTTTTCAAGACAAGTAAAAGCTTGGCTGGGGTATTACTGATGTATTTTATATCATAGAATAAAACATGAATATATCTTGAAGTAGTGTTCACCTCTACAGAGCTTAACTTACTGAATCCGGATATACTGTGACATGCAAAACAACTAACATTAGCATTGCTTTTCATAAGTGACTTTCGTAAGTTATTATCAAAGGCCAACGTAACAGGTTACCCTGTGAAGTTTTGATCCATCATGCATTGTGGATTCTACAGCCACATGGAGAATCAGCCGCAAGCCAACACCCAAACCAACACCCAATCCCTCCCCGGTAAGATGGGGGGTGGGAGGCTCCAGGTCTGCGAGGAGTTTGAGAGAGAGCAGTCTGGAGCCAGCAGCCTGATGCTGGGGCTGATAGTGGGCTTGTCCCGTCGTCTGGCTTCAGCGTGGCTCCTCTCTCCTCAACCGCCCCGCCTCTGAACACAGTCCTGTTTACAGTGCTGCTTGACCTGGGTCAGGACCGATAACCATCGCTCCACTGACATAATGGGCAATCCGCATGGAAACCATTTTTGCTTTATGGAGAGGAATGCAATGCGGAAGAGAGGAACCTAAGAGGAAGAGATTAAAGTTTGGAGGAAGTCTTAGGGCCAAGACACACGCGAACATTTCCGACTTTGTTAGGAATATGTGTTCACTATTTCCAATAGCACAGATTTGCTACATCCTCAGGGAGTGTGATAAGGAAACCAAGACCAAGTCTTGCTAATCTATATACTTACGTCATGTCATCAATTGTCTTATTTGTGTCTAGGAGAAACATCTGAGACAAACATGCAACTGAGAACCCCATTACTTCTTCCAAACTATGAAAGAGCACCCTCTAAGTACTAAAATGTTCCTTTCTTTAGTATATATAAGCATAAAATGGATTCAGCACATTAAATTATAGCATATAAGTGAAGTGCCCACTGAAATTAACTTATGGGGTCTCATGGGTTTGGCTTCAATTTATACGACCGCAAAGATAAGAGTGTGAGACCAAGAGAACAAAGCCGAAATAGCGATTGAGAAGGAGACAAAAGAGAAACAAATAGATCTAAATATAGACAGAAAGTAAGAGACCGAGATGCGGGCGGCAGAACAGAGTCGCTCCTGCTTGTGGTCTCACCCTCTGGTTATGAGAGTCTGGGTGGTCCACGCACACACACAGGCCCTCAGTTTCCCTCAGCTCTTAATTCGCTTGTCGTGGTTTTCTCCACAGGCCAGACTCTGGTTAGCCATCACCACTGCAATGCGTCACATAATGACAGCAATTTGCGGTCGGGAAGGGAGAAAACGAGAAAAGAAGACAGAAAGACACGAGCGTCTTACTCTTTCTGTGGAAGACAGAGCCGCAAATATCTGAGAGTGAAGGGATGAGTGAATCGAGTGGATGAGGAATAGAGAAAAACTATTTGGAAGGACAGACCGACCTCTGAACTGTCTCTGTGGCTTTGTCTCACCATACTTTTGCACATGACATAAAAATACATCCTTGAAATTGCATATCAGGACTGATGTGTGGATTAACATTCTGTCAAAACTGTCAAAGAGAGTGGTTCGTGTTAAAATTACAAACTGAGATGAGGACACTAGCCGCACGATGTACAGTTTTCCATCATTCTCTATTTTGTTCAACTCATTCAGGACTTAAATGCTTCAGAACATTCTGTCAAAACATTCTAAGACTAGAAATGGATATGCTGTAGGAAACGTTTTGCACTGCCTTGTCTCTAAAACAGAGTTTCTCAACTCAAGGTCTACTGTCCTGCAGGGTTTGGCCTCAACACTGATCAAATTCACTTGCCTGTAATTTTCTAGTAGCTATAAATACCATGATTAGCTTGTTCAGGTGTGTTTGGTAAGGTTGGCGCTAAACTATGCAGAACAGTGGATCTCGTGATCCAGAGCCAACCCTGCTTATTGGGAATGGGAACTGGGCAACCCAGGCTTGTTGGAAATACATGCTTCTATATACATTTCTGCAACACCGTAATTAATAATAAGAAATATCCCCTACACCAAACCCAAGCCTAAACCTGCCCGACAGTGTTAACAAATGCTGATATAAAAAAGCTGTGCTATTTTAACTTCCATATGTGGATTTGAGCTGTTTTGTTGAACCGTAGTTTCACAGGGTTTGTCCTGGAGCTTTTCATCCCAAAAGTGCAACGTGGTATTGTGTATGAGCTACAACGTAAACCTACTGAATTAGAAAACGCATGCATATGAAGCTGCATATGTGACGAAAATGTTCAGAAGTATCCGTTTGCAAATTGTGCAGGATGTTAAAATTGCTTTGAAGCCATAATATAACATTCTGCAAGTACTGTAAATCATACTTTTTTTGAAAAGGAATAAATGTTGTCTAAGTTTTACTGCCTCTAGTGTTCATTTTAACTGAAAACTGCAAACGTTTTCTCAGTTTTACAGAAATGTGTATAGAGGAATGTATTTCCAAAGAGGCTATGTTAGAACTGGGATACCAATCTCACCGTCTCAGATATATCTACCTTTTAAAACAATATCTGAATGTACGTAAATGTGTGATGAGATCACAAAAATATCAGATTCAAGCCCAGGTTGTGTGCATGTGCATGGCGCACCATGTGTACTATTGGTCAGGCTATGACATAGCCAGACTTTCACACTGTCGGCAGAAAAAAAAGAAATGTCGCCACAATAACAGACCAGTGAGTACAACTCTTGAACATATTTTAAAGATTCTTTGCCAAGAATTTTACATTTTTCACATACTTTTGAAAATCCAGTTGATTAGTTGATCCTGATAAGCACTTGTTGTCACAGTTGTAAACACGATGGCTTTCTTCAAATCCCTGTGTGGGGGTTTGGCTGAGAATAGGCTATGACTGACTTTTTTCAGACCTTTTTCAGGTAGAATAAGGGTCCTAGATTAGGGTGACCATATGTGCCATTTTCCGGATACATGTTCTGGCCAGGATTTCTATATTGCCTAAAATATCCATGTTTTGGCTTTGTTATTCTGTTCTCATACTTGCTTAAGGTATTGATCTAAAGTAGTTTGACCAATAACATATAGGCATTGTACGTAATCGACCAATCATGGTGCATGAGGTTGCAAATATGCATACATTCCAAATGTGTTCGACTTGAAGCGGCGCTGTGCAGACCGATCGTTGTATGAGATCAAAGTACCACTAGAGTGATTTGAAAGCAATAAGGAGCCAACTGCGCTTATTAGCTTTCACGGTACTTAGATGTCATACAACGATCGGTTTATAATGTAAATATTACATTATTGGGGTCGCTTTAACTTGCAGACATGAAAAACAACCTGTGGCAACAGTATGAAAGTAGCCCAATTCTGCAGGAAAACTGCATACTTGGCAACACTGTCAAATTTAAATTTTAAAGTTTAATTGGGGTTGGATCTAAACTGCTGGACAGTGGCCCTCCAGGTGAACTGACACACCTGAGGTAGACAAAGAGAGGACATGATGAAGACAAGAGGGAACACTGGAAGCCAGATTTAATCCACATGAACACCATGGCTAGACATAGACACGAACTGCAGCTCCTATACCGTATCCCGAAATGCTTATACGGTCTGTCTCTTTGCTCAAAAACAGATATATTCTTGCACTTTAATCAGTATTAAAGTTTGCATTGATCTGTATCTTGAACTTTACATCATTTCAAACCTAGTTCTACGAAAGTATGTTCATAACTTTTACAGTCATGTTTCAGATGTAGTCCAGACTTCATTTCAGTGACATTTGTGCTGCAACGAGAGTTAAGTAAATCACACGTGTTTTCATTTTTATGATGCATTCAGTATGTTCTGCTCACCATTCATCTGGAACGACCGATAAATCATTACTGGGCCAGATTTGTAGTTTTGTGCAGCCTTTTACAAACAAAAACTCCTTTTTGACATATAAGAGTTTACACTAAACCCCTCTGACCAGCTTCTGGGAGACATGTAGAGAGGTGCAAGTTGAATATTAAGGAATGATGGTAAACATGATGCAAACATAAAATATGATCTAAAATACAGTCTGGGTGGCTTCAATATTTGATGCACAAATTACTCTCTTCATATATAGTAAAATAACCAATCAACTGCATTAACACCAAAAGAAGAAGAAAAAAAATCCAACATCTCTCTACATGTTAAGACTGTCTGCCACCTCCTGAAAACTTCACTCTCTAATCAAGTATCAAAGAGAACGTCTTTCAAAGCCTTTTCAAAGCAGGAGTGTGCTATTTAATGTGTTGCCTAGAGAGATGATTATTGCAATAAATTTCCTGGTGTCCCCAGTGGCGAGCAGCTGAGACAGCTGCAGGTTGGGCGGAGAAACGCCCTCTCCGTCTATCCTCTTCACTGGTTGGGGCTCACCATGTCCCTGGAGGTCCCAATCCCTACTGCAGACTCTAAAGAAGATGTATGAGATGGTTTGCCGGACTTCGTAAGACGTTGGCTGTGGAAAATGGTTCTTACAGATAAAGATTGTTCAATAGGCACATGACAAAGTTTTTCCATTGACATTTGCTTTGAGTTTCGCTTAGAGTTGGGAAACCTAATCTGCATGTCAAAGCCAATGGAACACATTGAAACACAAAATTCAGATGGTGACCTCAGCATCAGCTCTTATTCTTTTTATTTGTTTTCATCAGATACTGTATGCCGGGCATTTTTTCTTTTTTATTCTCAAGTCTCAAAGCAGAACAACTGTCCTTATTCAAAGTGGCAAATCATCTGTAATGCCTTTTCGCCTATACCTTTGATGTTCGCCAGCAGTTTGGCAAGTAAAAACATGCAGTGGGTTAAGTCACGAAGGATTGTACCTTTATAGACCGCAAGGTTCTTACCTAATGGCATTATTGGAAACTGAGCAGATCCTTCCGGGTCAATCTTTCCGGGTAACTCTGAGCTATAATTTTGTTTATTGCAAAAAAGTTGGCTTTGATTTCAATTTTTCTCCCACAGTCACTCTTAAAATGCACACCATGTTTTCTTTGGCACAAGTCTACGTGGCATCAAACAAAGTTGTGATTTTCAAAGACCTTATTTACAAGGCTCCTAATGTGTAGATTCCTCACAGTTTAAAAGCACCACTTCATTTCGACATGTGCGTGTGAGGTATGAGCGTAGTTGGCTGGTTTGTGACGCAGCGGGCACTGAATAGATTTCTTTGGACTGTAGTTCTGCTTCTTTCAGAGATGTGCAGCTGTGAGTGATGCGACTCCAGCACGTCATGCATACTTCATGGCTCCTTCCTTAAGCAACCATTCTCTCATCGTTTCCCTGCTAGTCGCAAAGCCCAGAGTAAACTAGAACCGTCAAACAGACATCTAAGAAAAGTGTCACTCCAACTTGCATTCCTAGATGAATTGAAATTTTTTTGTGTCATTACAGAATGTTTCCAGTTGCTGCACTAATAACGGATGACGCACATCTTCCTTTGCAACTGACAGGGAAGCAGGTTATGTGATTTCCCTTTCCTAGTTTGGTGAGGAAAACTTCTCAAATAAGCCTGATACATAGATAGTAACCAGGATTCAGCGAGTAATCTTTCCTGATGCAAGGCACAGCCCTAAATAGTTCAGATAAGGAAAAATCTCAGTTTAAAATTCCTGCTTCGAGTCTGCCTCTGTCTGGCCAGTGATCCTTCCTGGTCCACATATTGCAATCTTGGATGAACTGTATATTCTCAATGCAGCAAATGTAAGCAAACTCATTAAAAAAGCATTAGGGGGGACTGTGTAATGCTGTAAGCTGTATGCATGTAAAGTAATCTATTCGGAAACTCGGTAGGTTTAATTTGCTCCTTCATTCGAGTAGACGGCTTCTCACATGTGTGGATCCCAAGCATCTCTGGATGAGCAATTAACCATTTCGGTGTGTGACTGGGCTCCTTTACGGTTAGGTTCATGAATCTGAAATCTGAGCTTCTGTATAAACCATTTCCACCTAATGAACAGGATTCTGGTATCTTCTTTCCCAGCCATTGTCCTCCCTTAAGGTTTCCAGTGGTGTTTGAGGGGGTGAGAACATGTCACCTCAAAAGCACAGTTTATAGCTTCTGTCAGATGCAAAGAGCCGATGGTGAAATGTGGCTAAAGACTTAACCACAGGTTAAGAGACCCCCACAGAGGTCTGTGAGGGACTGTCAAGTTTGCCCAGGGGGTGATTTATGATCCTCTGCCATTGAAAAGGACAGAATCCAAACGTACCCACTGATTCAATTGTTATTCCCTCACCAGAACCCACAGGGAAATTTTATTACTGCTCAGTGGTTGCGCCTTCATGCATCAGGCACTCAGGTTCACTTAGGAATCATCTGTGTGAGATATTTTTCCTAGAGTTCCTCATACAAAACATTGAAATGTCCTACTTAAGATGGCAGATCTTGGCACCTTGCCACATCTGATAACAGACTGAAACTCTTCTGAAACTTTACGTGCTTACATACATTTCGAAACGCAAAGCAAATGATACACTTTGTTGTCCATTTGATCTGATTTGCTCTCTAGGAGAACCACTTGAGATATGGAATTTGATTCCTTCTTTCCTACAAGAAAAACGGAAAGAGGAAAGCCTCATGACTTAATTTCAAAGATGCATCAGGAACTCAGGAAGGAAGTGGCCTGGAAGGAAAGTTGTGCAATCGATGATAAAGCTAACCACGTGACCAAGTTCTCCATCTCTGCAATCCTACATAACATTTGGGGGGTCCCACACAGAGTTCGCTCCTCAGGTTTGGCTTTTCTACAGCGCGCTGAGTAGAAGCATTCGGGTCTTCTCCTCCAGCTCTGGATCTATTTAAAGATGTTCTGGAGATGAGGCAGTCTGCGGTAGGTCCACTGGTTTATTTATCCTGCATGGGCTCTGACTATTTTCGGGCTGACTTCACAGGGCACTAATTGCTCTCGTTTCACTGTTAGGTAACGGGAAGAGAAGGAAATGAACAATCACTCCCATGTTTGTTTGAGGGTGAGGTTGAGTCTGCGACTCTCTGTATGTGTACTAGCTTGTACACAAATGGAGTCGTGTGTTAATGACAAGACATTCTGCATGGAGAACAAAAAAATGCACAGCCTGTTTTGTTTATTTGTTTTTCTTTCCATTCAGGCTTTTATCCAGAATTTCAATTGAGGAACTGAGGAATTTATGAAAGAATGTGGGTTTTTTCACCCTCCACAAATAGCAAACGTTGTATAGGGAAGTCTACAGGGAAAAGTAAAGACATAAAATGAGGTAGAAGCTTGCAGTCATGTATTATAAATGTGATTTGGTGCTAAGTAGGGTCAGGTGTAAACATACCTCTCTCTGTCCTACAGCCTGGAGGGTATGTTGTACATCCTGACCCCTCTCACTCACTCACTACATTGCACATTGGTGTGGCAGATTCCTATGTCTGTTTGAATTGTCCAATGCTCTGAAAAGATCAAACTCCCTCCCCGATGCCTTGTCCGTGACCTGTCCTGACACACAAAGCAGGTAAACAGGCCACTGGGGTACCGTGAGCCGAGATCTACGATCAGAGCCTAAGCCGTCTTCGCGCTTCTACCAGACATAATACATTACTTTCACCTTCGTCTCACTTCGGTCACGAACCCACGGTGAAATTTCGCCCCGGCAAACATGTACATCTCTGTAAACTGTGGACTCCGTCAGCTGGAGGTTTTATTAAAGTCGCCATTCCAGATATCCCGTTGACATTTGGAGCCTCATTTGAAGAAAGTTTTTATTCTCGTCCTCTGAGGAACCGTCAGTGAGAACGCCAAATTTGTCCATGTGTTTCATATATTTGTTAACTTTCGA
The DNA here is from genome assembly GCA_019740295.1 of Labeo calbasu. Lineage (NCBI taxonomy): Eukaryota > Metazoa > Chordata > Actinopteri > Cypriniformes > Cyprinidae > Labeo > Labeo calbasu. The sequence goes on from JAHKKF010530395.1 coordinate 18,049, forward strand.
GTATTGCTTCTTGGAGACTCTGGGTTTTGGTAATGGACTGTTGATGGAGGGTATACGTACAGCAATATAAATCCACTGAAGCACCTCAGCTGTGATGTTATTCCTCAGCTCTTTGCGCTACGTGAATCCCGCTGTGTTGCTTTGCAGTCGTACCGTAAGCATCAAAGCTGTGAGTGATTGTCCGTGCAGTTTGTCTGCTAGCACCCCCTGAGGGATCAGCCTACAAACTTACCACATTATAAAGCTCAAAGCGTTCACCACTGCCAGGATGAAAAGACCATTATCACCCTGTTTCATTGAAGAGCTTTAGGTGGTTAAACGGAGAGAACATTAGAGCCCTTGGAGCCGTTTAATGATGTAGGCTGCCAGAGTTGAATTTGCTAGGATTCAAAAGTGCATAAACAACCCTGAAGATCTGAGGCCTGATCCTGAGAAGGCCTTCTTCTGAAACTTTTTGCTAATGCTTTTACCATTTTTATTGACAGTATAGAGTGCGAGGACAGGAAACGATGCAACAAAGTGGCGGGAAAGAGATCGGGAAATGATGCGAGTCCTATTCAAACTTCTCTTCTCTGCGCTAACTACTAGGTTAACTATGACTCCAAAAATGAAACTTACTTTTAACATCTTAGTCAATATGAATTCAAAGCTGTAACCAATAGCCTTGTGGGAAATGTTTTCCAACCCGAGTTCGAATCTTGCGGTACTATTCTGCCCCCTTTTGTCTCCCACTTTGTTTCTAGCAAATTCTCTATTGCATGTCCCAAGAATAGGCAACAGCTATATGAGCATATTTACATAACTTGCAGCACTTTCATTTTTTCTTTTCAGTAAACATCTGTATTTTTCATAAATCTGTTATGGAAGTAAAATGGGTTGCGAACAGCATTTCGTGTGGACTGAACCAAACTATAACTGATAAGTGTATATAAAATTTGTTCCAGGTGTTTGTAATATTTGCTACATTGTGATTTAGGTGTTAACTCTTCCTGTTTGACCCTTAAAATATAAATCACTGGCCAAAAGGGCCTCAAATAGATTTATGGCCCTCAAATCAGATAACACAACACACTTCAGATCTTGAAGGCATCTTTCACACACTCGCTCTGTTCTTGTTTCTGACTCTAAAAGGTTTCAAGGCCAAAGCACTGGAAGTTGAGGCGGGCCAGTAAGCGAAAACATGTGTCTGCAGCCCTCAGCTCGAGCTCAACATTAATTTGTGTTTGTGTAGAAAATTGCCCTGAGAGAGATGAAAATATATGGACCTTGGCTTCAGGGAATGGGGATGACAGCTTTGAGGTTTGAGCTGGTTGTATGATGATGTTTCAGCTGGTTGATGCTTGTACTCATCTTCAGCTCATCTAAACTGATGTTAAATACAGCGCTTCAGTACAGCACTAAAAAGTAAAAATAAAAAAATCTCAGTCTTGGGGTTGCCAAATAATGCATTAAAGCTAAGTCCAGTTCTCCAAATTTTCATAACATACATAAAGCAACTGTCACGCTGTAGATGTGATCATAATATACTGTTATGAGCTAATGTTTTAAAAACTAAATATACCAAATATTGTTAACTATGGCACATATTGTATACTGCTTGTATGCCTTTTAATCTCCTGAAAGGCTAAAAAGCTTCCATCTGCGTCAGTATTGAAAGACAAACATTATTTTGACATTAAAAGAGGCCAAATGGTGAAAAATGAAAATTGGTGTCATTTACTCAACCTCATGAAACACAAAAGATATTTTTGTCCATTTGTCCGAAAGCAATTTTTGTCCATTCAATGAAAGTCAATGGGGCCTAATGTTGTTTTAGACCCCATTGATTTTCATTGTATAGACAAAACAGTTAAAACATTGTTTAAAATGTCTTCTTTTGTGATTCGCAGAAGAAAGAAAGCCACACAGGTTTGAAAAGGATATGAGGTTGAGTAAATGCATTTTATTTTTTGGGTGAACTATTGAACAGGAGTTTCAAAACAGCATTATCTGGGGAAAATATATGATATTTACAAACTTTTGGCTATATGTGATCATATGCAATCTGACGTACTGCCGCTTTTCAATGCAACAGCACAGTGAAAAGTTTATGTGGAGACTTCATTTCCAGACATTTTATATCTTCCGTATCTACAAATATAAATCAATCAACAGTCAGTGTGTTTAGGCGAGCGTTATTCATGTTAGTGTACAAAACAGCAAACTCTAACTTTCCCTCATCTGATGTACCTAATGTCCACTCCTGTTGAAACCAACAGAAACAAACAAAAATCAGTGCAAAAACAGACTCTCTTGGTGACAGACTTTTTCCGCGCCCCAGGGCACCTGTTGTCCCATATGGGCGATCGCTGCAGAGCGAGACAGGACAGGCATTTAATACTGGCAGAATGTCCAGCGCTGCTGCTTCCTTTCTCAGTAGCACGTTCACACAGCTCCCACTTGTGCTCTGCTTTACGCTCTGTGAATTGTTTCTACTGTTAAGCAAGAGCCGCCATGCATAAAATGGGGATGGATAATAGCTGCTTGCTATATGCATAAAAAAAATAAGCAGTAAATGATGCATGATATTAAATGAATCCACTGAGCACAGGATGCTTTTGCAGTGCTAGAAATATTTGATTGTTTTACATTTAATTTCTGATCCATAAAAATACATCTATTTATTATTTATTTAAATGTAGAAAAGCAGTTCATGAAAATGCAAACTTTAAAATGTATTCCTGTGCAGCTGGGCTAACATTTTGAATATTGCATATTTATGCAATGGTTGCTAGGCAACCATACATCCCATAACTTAAAAAAAAATGCAACAACTGGCCAGACCCTTCATGCATTTAAAGTCTGGTGAGTTTTTAGTACAGGGATTAAAAGTTATAGCTGTTCAAAGTGGAATAATAATGACAGGCCAGCGCATAAGCAATAGAGCTCGGACCGGAAAGCAGTTGCATGTTCTGTACGTGTCTAATGCAAACACTTTTTCTTAGTTTGTCTAAAAGTTTGGCATAAAAAAGACGGCCGATGAATGAGCACTTTGAGTAAATGGCGTCAGAAGAACAGAGCTTTCTTGCAGAACGGTCCCGTCGTGCTTAAACACACACTTTGACATCTCAACAATGACATGCACATCAAAGCTCAGTCAATATTTACATCAATCTGCTCTACTCCGGTGAAGAAAGAAAGTGTTAGACGAGGCATTGCATGTGAAAGACTGCTGGTCTGATTTGCACAGACCACTGAAACTTAAAAGTGTTTATGAAATTTGTGAAATACCTGGAGGAATTAGTTAGACTGAGATTCTGTTAAAATTTTGTTGAAACACAATAAATCCTCATTATATTAATACAATTATAAGTAAATTAGTTACAGTGTTTAATAAAAATGATAAATGGACATGAACTTCAAATATGAAGTCATGCGATATATTGCACAACGCAATAAAATTCAAGTATAAAACAGAGATCCAATCGTATGCACTTGCAACTGTCTAGAGACACTGCTCAAGACATTTCAATATGTTTGAAAGGTTGCGGTACATGTGTTTGCAATCCAATTCCCAACCATGAGCTACGCTTCCTCCAAAGCCTGAAACACAACTCTGTCCAGTTATTGATTCACGTGAGCTGCACAACGTTTTATGAGCGAACATTTGAGTCCTTCTTTGCGTCATCATTCACAATCAGGGGACATATGGCATGCCTTAGCGATTAGCATGGACTTAAACCCAACAGGCTTCCAGCTGACATGGAGAAACCCAATACTGTACGGAGCGCCCCACTGCATCACTCTACACACACGTTCCCATCAGATACCGCTGCACTGAGAACTGTCACACGACACATGGGAAACAAGCATTGCTTTTCACGTTTGGTAACGAACGGGCGCGCTCTGTACGGTTCGCTCGCGCTGAAAGTGTCCCGTTTGGGTCAACGTAGCTTCGCTAATGAGAGCGGAGTTTGTGTTACGGTCCTGATTGAAGGTGCACGTCAACACCGATCACTCATGACGGATCACATGCATGTCATGCATCCTAAACCGGTGGCTCTGATCTAGAAATGGGATCACAGTTTGCATAGCACAAATAAATCAAATAATAATGATAATTTAGAATATAAGGATTAAACAGAGGAGAAAAACACTTCCCATATGGTTCTCGTTGACATAAAGGTCATGCGTTCAATTAAACAATGGCATTTCAGCGCAAATCCATCTGTCACATAGTAGAAACAGTCAAATCAGACAAATGCCAGGTAGCCTGACTTGCACTCATCCTAATAAACCATGAACAAACTACTCAAGATAAAAGAAAACATGCCACAGACTACATTGAATACAGGTGCACTTGAGCGTAAATATGATTTATGAAGACCAAAATGTGTTTTGTGCAACCGCTGAGAGCATGAAACCGCAGATTCTTAAGAAACCAAAATTGTTAGCCTAATTCTGCACATACGTTTGTAGCTCATGGAAATATCAATAAATTCTAATATTCAATTTTTGTTAACCTCTGAACAATCATTAATATTCAGTCATTAAAGTCTAGAAGCAAGACCATTTGAGAACCACTGATCTTAGATGACAGAGTCTGTTATTAACCTAGAGCCTTTCATATCTTCCAAACCCCTCATTCAGGCATAAAACGATAATCTTTCAGCATCCTTTTGAAGATATGTAACGTAATCAAACCAAACATCCCTCAGGAACTCATTCCCAACCCTTCACTGTTTCAGCAAAGCAGGTGATCGAAGCGGGAGGGTGTACTCACAGGTAAGACGTCAAAGGACTCAGATCAGCCGGCACGCTGGATAGTCCTTGTTCGGAGCAGTCCACGAGCAGTAGGATGCCATCCTCCTCACACTGGCATGCAGACGGGCACTGTTTACCAGGCACGGAGGCACCCGGCGGCCCGTGAGAGTGGGCACACGAGACGGCATGCAGGATCAGTAACACCACCAACATGACAATGACTCCAACTCTTGTCTTCCTGTGGATGAGTTGTGTTATCTCTCTGCAGTCTCACTCAGCTGTAGCTCAGTTTGTGTGAATGTGCCTGTCCGCTCTCGGCTCTCTGAAATGTTATCCTGAGCCTCGTCTCTGTAGATTTATTCTGTCACTTCAAACTCCCATGGGTGAATGAGTCAGTCAGGGGCTTACACAGGTCTTCTCTCTCTCTCTCGTCTCATCTCACTTAGGAGACATTCACCTATTGTAGTGGAAGCTTGCAGCGCTCCTCGGATTGGCCGGAGCTTTTGGAGGGCGGAGCCGGCCGGTGCAGCACTCCTCCTACTTTCTCTCGCGCGCTCTTTCTGCCTCAGGCAGCTGGAGTGGATGGTTGGAAGAAGGCAGGGGAGCCGAACTCTGAGAGGGGGGACTGTATACGGTAGAGACGGACAGAGCCGTCCAATCATACCTTTAGAGGTACCACAGTCCTTCCCTCGTAATTGCTTTTCTACAACTGCTGCATTCCAGACTTTCGTGGAAAGCTCCCCTAGATCCTGCAACGCACATTTAGCTGTCAGGCACCAACCGCTTCTCCTGCCGTTGCTCCATATAAATCATACGCGAATATCGCTTCGCTCCATTTCTCTCGGAGCAACGCTTACATGGTGTTTTATAACCCGAACAACAATAATTGAGTTAAGCTGCGGGCTCCCTTCAACCCCATGCTCAGCCAAACAAACTACAGATTTACTACTCTGCTGTCCCAGCTTGTACAGCGGGGTGTCTCTTTACCGCAAGAGGCATGAATATACAGAGCGAGAGACATTTGAATGGCTTCTTCGGTGGATCTCGCTTTAGCTAGTGGAAGGAACGGTGATGAATTGCGCTGTTTCTTCAATTGGAAAAGTGGACAATGGAATTTTCCGGTTCGCTAGGTGATAAATAGTATTTGTTTATGTCTCAAAGGATCAGTTTTACCTAAACATTTTAGAAAAAGCACTATAGAGATGTACCAAAACATACAAGCTTCCAGGAAATATCCAGGATGTTTCCAGAAGCTGTGTAAGGTTTCCTCCAAGATGTCTGTAAAACTCTTTAAGTACTCTCACTGAGGCTGTATTATTGTGCACATGATGTTATCCATTGTGAATTGTTTGTAAAGGACGCAATATTTGTGTTGTTGTGATCATCTCCTACTAAGTTGGCATTGGCTTCTGGAAAAATTCCCATGACGGATCTTGCGTAGTAGTGCCCAAAGCACTATCCTCTTCTCGTTCTGCTTCGTTCTACTATTTTTAGGCTTGTTTTTGTTGTGTTCATGGGGGGTCTTGATTGTTAGCGTGACACATTTTCTTTTCCTTACTGTGGCCAGTTTCTGAGAATCAAATAACATTAGTTTGAGTGCTTCAGTTGTTTTGCATTATTCTTAGTCATCCCATCTGTTTCAAAGTCTTTTTCTAGTAGTTGATGCTTTTTATGTTTTCAGCATTGCAGTCCAGCGTGAGGATCTCCAGCGCTGCTCATTCATCTGATTTAGAATCATTCACAATGGGCTCAAATGAATTCCATTAATTCATTAAAATTCCTCAGCTCAGCCCATTTTCTGTGGAGCCTTTGTTGCAGTCCCTCAAAAAAAGAACTGTAGTCATTGCTGCACATTATCTCTGCATTATCCACACATACACACCAGCAAATCGGTCAACCTTTCACACACCAAACACCGTCAAGAGCTCAATTCTCATGCAAACACTCATTGCGGTAATTGCTTTGCCTGAGGACAGCCTCAATATAGATCCACAAACATGCAATACTCCCCCCTCTCTCTGAGGTTTAATTTATGTCAGTTCAGTTTCCAGTCGTGTCATGCAAGAAGTGATGAAAGGTAAGAGATGCTGAATGAGAAAGATTAAATAAATAAAACATGAGGATTGCTTGTACCCAGAGGAAAATTGAATTGCTCATAGGATGCTGTCATAACTCAAAAGACTTAACAGAGCCCTTATTTATGCGTTTTTTCCCTAAAATCTCTTTCAATAGAAGTAGAAATAAATAAGCTATAAAATGAATGTGAGCTCAGATCATTTGAGCATGAGAAATGTGTAAGTTTTAATATTGAAATGAAAAAAATTGCGTTTTGATTGCAAACTTGTGTGAGACTGACTTTTTTTTTCTTTTGAATGTCAATTTGCATTATTTAATCTCATTACTCTATAAGAAACAAATGAAATATTAACAATATTGTATTTGTTCTCTATTTTTTATTCAAGCAATACCTGTAAAAATAGGATTCATACTTATTCATATTTTTTAAAGGTGATTTTATAAATTAATATTTTTCTTGTTTTTCAGTATATACTTGAAGTCAAAAGTTTACATACACTTTGCAGAATCTGCAAAATGTTAATTATTTGACCAAAATAAGAGGGATCATACAAAATGCATGTTACTTTTTATTTATACCTGAATAAGATATTTCACATAAAGACATGTACATAGTCCACAAGAGGAAATAATACTTCAATTTATAAAAAATGAAAATGACCGTGTTCAAAAGTTTACATGCACTTGTTTCTTAATACTGTGTTTTTACCTGAATGATTCACAGCTGTTGTTTTTTTTCAGTGATAGTTGTTTATGAGTCCTTTGTTTGTCCTGAACAGTTAAACTGCCGGCTGTTCTTCAGAAAAATTCTTCAGGTCCCACAAATTCTGTTGTTTTTCAGCATTTATGTGTATTTGAACCCTTTCCAACAATGACTGTATGAATTTGAGATCCATCTTTTCACACTTTGGACAACTGAGGGACTCATATGCAACTATTTCAGAATTTTCCATTCAAAAGTTTACATCCCCCAGCTCGTAATGCATTGTTTTTCCTTCTGGACCATCAGTGATTGTTTGAACCTTCTGTAATAGTTGCATTTGAGTCCCTCAGTTGTTCTCAGTGTGACAAGATTTATTTTAAAATCATACAGTCATTGCTGAAAATGATTCAAATACACAAAAATGCTAAAAAAAACAAAACTAAGAATCTGTGGGACCTGAAGGACTTTTCTGAAAAACAGTGGACAGTTTGATTGTTCAGGACAAACAAGGGACTCATGAACAACTATCACTAAACAAAAAACACACATCTGTGGATCATTCAGGAAACAACACAGTATTAAGAATCAAGTGTATGTAAACTTTTGAAAAGGGTCATTTTTATAAATTCAGCAGTTATTTTTTTTTTTCTTTTGGACTATATGGAAATGTCTTATATGTAAAATATCTTATTCAAGTCAGTACTAAATAAAAAAAATAACATCCATTTGGTGTGATCCCTCTTATTTTTGGTAAAATAAGGATATTTTGCAAGATGTATGCAAACTTTTGACTTCAACTGTAAATATCTAAACATCCTTTGAATAAGAGACATGAAACAGAAAGGCAAAATATATTAGGGCTTACATTAAAATGATAATTTATGTATTTATAACTGACATTTTTAAACAATAGCATAAATCTCAATGCACTTTGTTGGAATTACGCTTAAACTATAAGTAAATCATGTTATATTAAAACTACAAAATTTAGATCTTTTTACTGGAAACTGGCTAAAAAACATACTAAGTATGCATTTTTGCATTGCTGTGAGACTGTGAGGTTTGTGTTTTTCTGCACAGCATGAATGAAGCCTGCTCTCACTATTTCTCCTGAAGAGCAAAACAGAAAGAACAAGCAATTCTGAAAAGCTCAGACGCTGAAAAGCAGGGATTTGTGAACAATGTGCCGGCAGTAAAGGAGAAGTTGAAAGTTAGACGTGCTGTCACCAAACACAGCTCTGCAAACAGTTCCCACCTCTGGGCACCTGCTCGCTGAGTCGGAGGCCAAAACAGGGTTGGGTTACCTATACGGCTGGAGCTACAGGGACCGCTGGAAGATTTGCCCCGTTCCCTGCCCCTGAAGATCAAAGGCCTACACTCCCCTCTCAATCTTATATCCACCCACACACACACACACACACACTCTATCCAAGCATCGGCAATCTTTTAAGACACAAAAGGGAAGCAGTTACCTGGCTCTCACCTGTCTGAATCTGCCACAGGTTATTCGAGCTCCGTCAAGCACGGAAGTCCATTCAGCGGCTGCCTGATGAGAGGGAGAAACTGGAGACCTGGTTCTACCCACTTACTGAGGCTGGGAACAGACAATTACGGGTAAACGCAGTCATATCTGGCTGCTATGACCACCTGCTTAGTTCACTTGAGGGAACGTCTCAGAATAAAAGCAAACAGCTACCAAAACAACTCCTAGATTCTGTATTTCTAAGCCTTGACCTTGCTGTAGTGATCAGCATGCCACAATGCATCATTTTAAAGGCCTGTATAAAAGGGCTTGTATTTCAAATTGCTTAGGGTTTCTAAACAATAGAGGGTTTGCACTTACGTCACGATTTGGTCAGTTACGCGGATATGTGCCCATATTGGCGAGACTTGGATGTAAGCAACAGCATGGATTGTAGGATTAATGTACTACTGAATATGTTGTTCTGCTAATTTATGGTGTCTAAACCATGGGAAAAATGTGTGGTAGCTGCTAAATCATATAGAGAAGGACTTAGTAAGCTGGAAAAGGCGCAATATTTTGAAGAAAAGTGAATAGGTGGTAAAGATACATACGAGCAGTATTAAGATATTAGCCTAATATTTCACCTACTTGACCGGAAATGATAAGAACAAGCATGAATGTAAAGATTTTTGCCCTGGCCATCCTGGTTCAGTTTGGCCAACCACAAACTCTGTTTGATCCTCAGACAGTTTTTTGCACTCTTTTCCTTGATTTGTTATAGCTTTTAGCAATGTACAGTACTCCAAATGTTTTTCCCGGTCTGACTGATTAGTACAGCTCAAAACATGACTATAATTGACCATTTTCAGCAGCAATAATCAGCAAAGTATGAGTTTCATTAGGTTCAGTGGCATTGTTTACATTCAGTGCCGCCAATATGGCCGATTGATGATGCGTCATGAAAACACTCTGTGGCCATGTACACACTGCAACTTTCAGGAGTGACAACCGCATTTAAATATGGGAGTGAGTCCCGTAAATTATCATTCAATGTGTTTACAGAAAACAACTTACTTCTGGAACTGCCATCTATACACGGACATTGGCGTGCCTCTCGTGACGTTATCATTAACAACTAGTTGTTCAGTTCAGTTTCCTACACACTGCATAGAATTGTTGTAAATGCAGTTGTCACTACCTGTATTTTTCGGGAGTTAATGCGGTTTTTCGAATGCGGTTCTCACTCCTGTCTCTTATGAAAACTGACCACGGTTTTACTACAAATAAAACCAAAAAAACATAGTTAAACCATGGTAACCACAAATGAACCATGGTCTTGCTACACTAACTGAAGTTTAACCATGGTATTTGCAGTAAAATGCTTATACAAATAGTAATCAATGTGGCAAAAAAAAAAAAAAAAAAAAACTTTTACTATAATAAAACCATGGTTAATTTTTGTAAGGGGTATTTCAGTGAATTATGTGTGTACAGAATGCAATTAAGGAGTAAAAGGTGAACTGACAAACAAATTTAGCTGCAGTGTGTAAGTGGTCTATATTTCCCTGTAGCATTAGCTAATCTATTACTAAGGTGTTCTTGATGCTTTTTATGGTATAAGGCATTGCAGATGTTTTCTGTGTTACAGTTTACGATGTTACTAAGGAATGGTTGCCAGGCCTTTAGAATTGTCCTCACTGAAATTATAGATTTGCCTCACTTGTCAGTGTGTGAAAGTTGAAAAGGCTGGGCTAAAGTTCTATAAATTAGCCTATGCCAAACGGAAAGTAACCTGAATATAACATTTGTATTCATTTATTTGTATACATTTTTTTTTCAGTCATATTTAAGCAATATTAAAAAAATGAGTGCTATCTGAATAGCTTGTTGAAAAAACAGCATATGCCGGTTAGGTAGGCTTTGATGCTGGGATTCTGGTTTTAGCTGGTCCTTAGCTGGTTTATGCTCGTCCTTTGCTGGTTTATGCTGGCTCTTTGCTGGTCCTTAACTGGTTTAAGATAATCCTGGACCAGCACCCCTGGTGAAAAAACCAGCATATGCTGGTAGGCATGTTTTGATGCTGGGATGCTGGTTAGGTATGTTTTGGTGCTGGTTTAAGCTGGTCCTTTGCTGGTTTATGCTGCTCCTTTGCTGGTTGATGCTGGTCCTTGACCAGCAACATGACCAGCATAAACCAGCAAAGGACCAGCATAAACCAGCAAAGGACCAGCATAAACTAGCATCAACACATACCTAACCAGCATCCCAGCATCAAAACATACCTACCAGCATATGCTGGTTTTTTCACCAGGGACATGACCAGCTAAGGACCAGCATAAACCAGCTAAAACCACCATTCCAGTATCAAAATATATCTAACCATCATATGCTGGTTTTTTCAGCAGGGTTCAGTTAGCAACAACACGATTGTAAGTTTCTGTTCTTTTGAACAACAGCTAAAAGAACAAGAAATTAATATTCAGTAACACCTTAGTTAGTGAATATATTTTCTACTTACATTTACGAAAGTAGCTCCACAGTCAAAGCAGAATCGTCTCGCTTCTTCGAGCAACACACTCAGGGTTTCCTTCCTGAATGAGTTACTGTTTTGAATGAATCAACGATTAAATAACTCACTTAAAACGGTCAATTATCGCCACCTATTGGTGTAAAGAGGTACCCTTCAGAAAATACCCACGTATAACGCACAGACTGTCGTCTGAATGCACTAATGGAGTGATAAATCTCTGTTTTAAAATCCGCGAAGGCGGGCGCGGTCATTTTCAAATTGGATGTACGTGGCTTCCGGTGTCAGCCATTTCCAGTATTTAGCTGTACAAAAAACAGTCCGTTATACCGCTTGATGTTGCAAATTGATATTTGTTATCATGTTTTTTTAATGTATTATCGTAATCATAAACACACTGGTTTATCGCGCAAATAATTTTACTGTTTGCTACTGTGGGCTACCTAGCGGCTAAGTCTGAATTGGAATTCTCACACATTCACAGGAAATAGTTACTTCCACGTTGAAAAATAAGTGGATAGCCAAAGTGATTACTTGGTAATCTTGTAGACATGGCTCTAGTCTATCCTTCATTTTAAGTTTATGCATTTCTTCGCGTATTTTCCTCGTTTTATTGTGCACAACTGAAACAAGCAAGCCGCATGATTTGAGCACTATAAAATGCAAAATTACAAAAAAACCTATGGGGTTTTAATTTAGTTTTTTTCTCAACACATTTATCTTTTTCTTTCTTTTTTCGTTTCTTTTTCTTAAATTTAAAATGATGTTGCCTGAAGACCTGTGAACCTGCCCAAGAGTTCATGTCCTAGAACGTTTACCCCAAAGACAGCAAGCTGAATTCATGCTGGCTCACTCGTGAGAATCACATTGACAGTATAAAATACAGTCAGCTAATATACATGATAACACATTCACGAGTCAGAGCCTGCCAGGGAGAACAGAGGAAAGAAAGGGATTTTATTTTGGATTCTATTTTAAGTCTTGCCATTGGCACTCCAATTATAGAAGCACAGGTAAGGAGGGGGCATGAATTAAACAGCAATAAATAAGGATGATAAATTATTGATTGTCTCAAATTTGATTGCTTCAATTATTTCCAGGCAAAGACTTGTTGCACGTGTTGCTTTGGGACAAGTCAGACAGGTTATAGGGTTAGAATCCGAACTTTTCCAACGACTCTGCATCTCATTCAAAGTGTGCAAGTAAATATTGAGAATTTAATTGATTCAAGATGTGTTTTTGCAGGGATATTTCATTCTTATGAGCAGTGGTAGTAAGGTCTGCTTTTTGATGGACATCAAATTTATAAACTGATATGCTACAGTTGTTAGAACATGCACAGAAGCCAATCAGGTAACTAGGAAAGAAATAGTTGTCCAAGTTGATAAATGACAGTAGGCCCTGCTCACAACATAATGAGGTAACGTGGCAAAACTGTAGCATTATTGCTGTTTAAAATTGTTACATAGTGCATTTAGTTTCACATATACTCTCTTAAAAGTAAAGGTTCTTTATTGTTCAACCATTTCAATGTGCAAAAGATTCTTCAGAGTATTAAAATATTTTTCTCACTAAGAAAAAAAGATATTTCGAAAATTGTTTACGGAAACCAAAATGTTTTTATTGCATTGCTAACTCTTTTAGAAGCTTTATTTGTAGGATAGGTATTCATGTGATGGAAATTTAGCATACAACAGATATAATTTCACAACAGCACAACAGAAAGAGAGCACAAAGATGAGATGGGGCTTTTAAGATGTGTTTGGATTCATGCAGCAGATATGTACACCGACAGAGGGAGAAAGAGAGAGAGAAAAACACAGGTACAGTAAGTGATGATTGTATCTGGCATGCAAGCTGCGATTACAGCTCAGGTGGAATGTTAACATAGCCTGATAATATTTTACTGTCTCCATTTGAGTTCAGCCAACCAGAACCGGAGAAAAATGATTGACCTGAAAAGCAGGAGGTGTTTGTGTCCAAAAAGGCGTGTGTGAGAAAGAGGGAGCTCTTCATCTCTGTCAACAACAACGAGAGTAAATCACAACGCGAAAAAACTTCGCTGACTTTATTTGTATTAAGATCTTGATTTTAGGTTCCTAGCAGATAAAAGCGATATGTTTCTCTCATTCTTTCTCTTTATCTTATTCAATGATGCCAAACCCAGTATACTTTGTTCCTTTAAATGCATTTGTTCCATAACCTCTTATATGTAACAAATAACATCAATGTTGTGATGTTATTTTGTATGTACAAAGCTGCAGTAAAAATATATGTAAATGGAACTGTGATAAGACTGCTCTCGCTTGTGTTGTTCGTTCAATCTCACATACTTTTTATTGAAAACTATATCCTAGAGCGCCTCCTAGAGCAAAAGGTTATGCATGACACTTAGATACAACAAACAACAAACCAGCCTGGAAGTTTCTACTATGCCCAGTAAGACCTCGATTGGCTGGTTCAGGTGTGTTTAATTGGGGTTGTAGCTAAACTCTACAGAACAGTGGCCCTCCAGGACCAATTTTGGACACTGTATTAGTGAAACAATTTCAGTTAGTTAATTGAAATAATATTAAAACTATTACTTATTTTTTTATGTTTAAATTTGTATTACTTATTTATTTATTTATTTATTTATTTATTTATTTATTTATTTATTTATATTTATGTAATTTTATTTTATTTTTAGTTTACTGTAGTACACAATTTGTATTTGACAAATTAATATCTGTTTTTAGTGCTAAATTTACTTAATAGACAAAGTGCCCTAAAAGACAGTTGACCCAAAAATGGAAGTTCTGTCATCATTTACTTACCTCATCTCATTCCTCAGTTCAGTCACTCAAAAAAAGTTTATTCAACTTGAAATGTTAAATTATATTAAGTGACAACTTAGATATTTGATTTGAATCAACTTAAAATTTTAAGGCAGACACAAATATATAAGTTGTTACTTAGTACAACTTAACATTTCAAGTTGAATAAACTTATTTTAGTTGACTGAACTTAGAATTTTAAGGCAGCAGGTTAACTAATTATTTTAAGATGACTCAACAAATTGTGTTTTTTATTTTTTAGTGTATATGACTTTTTTTTATTTCTGTGGAACAAACACATGCACATTGGTTTCCATGTTTAATGGGGACATCCCTATATAATGTTTATATATATATATATATATATATATATATATACTGTACAGACCAGTGGTGTGCGATGGTTTTATGAAATAAGGAGGCAAAGTCCTTTAAAAAATATATATTTTTAAAAACAGGAGAAAACAAAAATTCACATATAATGTACTCACTCCATTGTCATCTAAGATGTTCATGTCTTTCTTTCTTCAGTCGTAAAGAAATTATGTTTTTTGAGCAAAACATCTCAGCATTTTTCTCCATATAATGGACTGATATGGTCCCCCGATTTTGAACTTCCAAAATGCAGTTTAAATGCAGCTACAAATGATCCCAAATGCGGCTGTAAATGATCCCAGCTGAGAAAGAAGGATCTTATCTAGTGTAACGATCGGTCATTTTCATAAAAATAATACAATTTATATATTTTTTAATATCAAACGCTCGTCTTGTCTTACTCTGCCTAAACTGTTTTTGTTCCGGGTCATGACAATTAGTTTATGTTGAAAAACTCCCATCTCATGTTCTCCCTCAACTTCAAAATCGTCCTATATCTCTGTTTTTCCTTTTTTGTTAAGGGTGTTTGATCTTCTTTGCATGTTCACTTTGCAAAGACTGGGTCGGTACTTCTGCAGTGATGTAGGATGATTTTGA
>JAHKKF010530396.1:0-34194 GCA_019740295.1 Labeo calbasu
TCTATCTGTCTATCTATCTGTCTGTCTGTCTGTCAGTCTATTTACCCATCCATCATTCTATCATTCTTTTTATCTCTGTTTATTGTTCAATCTACTATATCCATCCGTCTTTCTGTCTGTCAATCCATCCATCATCCATCCATCCATCCATCCATCATTCTATCATTCTTTCTATCTATCTGTTTATTGTTCAACCTACTATATCCATCCATCATTCTATCTTTCCGTCCGTCCGTCCATCCATCCATCATTCTGTTGCTCTTTCCATCTGTTTGTTCAATCTACTATGACCATCCATCATTTTGTCATTCTATCATCTGTTTTTCTATGTTTGATCAGGCTACTATTTCCATCGATCGATCTATCTATCGATCTATCGATCTATCGATCTATCTATCTATCTATCTATCGATCAAAAAATATTTATGATTTTGTCCTTATAAGAACAAGAGCCCAACAGCCTTTTTTTCTTAAGAGCAGATATTCACTGTCACAACACTAACCCATTTCAGACTTTTGGTTAAACTTGATTTAGTATCTGAGTAACATAATCTGGCTTTTGACACCTATTCCACACACTTCAACCAGGTACTGTAAATGTTTTCTAATTTGCATCATAATTAAATTGGATGTTTTAAACCTGGTAATGTTTTTGAAATGTTTGAGTTCAGTTATGACTTCTGCTTAAACAGACCTGACTTTAAAATCAGGTGTCATGAACCAGAAGAAATGTTTGTAATTATTTTTGTTTCTGTTTTTTTTTTTTTTTATGGATTGGTTAAATCAGGTAAAGTTTTCGAATGGATGTGTTAAAGGGATAGTTCACCCCAAAATAAACATTCTGTCATTAATTACTCACCCTCATGTCATTCCAAACCTGTAAGACCTTTCTTCATCTTCGAAACACAAATTAAGATATTTTTGATGAAATCCGAGAGCTTTCTGAACCTGCATAGACAGCAATGCAATTACTATGTTCAAGGACAAAAAAGGTAGTAAGAACATCAGTAAAATAGTCCAAGTGACATCAGTGGTTCAACAGTAGTTTTATGATGCTACAAGAATACTTTTTGTGTGCAATGAAAAAAAAATATCTTCATATAGTGAACACTGACTATAGACACACATGTTGTGGCTACCAATCACCCATCAGCCTCACTGGCAACCTGTGGTTGGCTCAGACTGGCCTGGAAAGACTAAAGCCATGGAGACCAGAGGGAGAGCATGAAGGAATGGGAGTAAGAGAAAAAGAAAGAGAGAGAAAGAAAGTGACAAAAATATCCCGGAAAGTTGCTCTATAATTGGCGCAGTCTGTCAGAGCCCTATTTTATGTGCGTGAACAGGGCAGGGCAGCCATCTCGTCCCCACTGAAACCCAACACTTAGAGAAGCAGTTCCTCGTCCCTCCCACCTCCCAGCAGAGGAGAGCAGACTCCACAACACTGTGCTCTTCACTGCAGGATTACTGTGTGTGTGCCATCACACCTGTGTGTGACCTTACCTGGAGCTTTATTTCTAGGAGGATGCTGCTTTGAATCTCCAGGTGTCTGTGAGGTGTGCTTCAGGAGGAGGTTGAAGAAGATCTTCTTATTCCTACAGATTGACAGCACAGGTAAGAGTGAAGTTTATCATTCACATGCCATCAGTAAACAAGTATGTTAAAGTGTTTAATTTCTGATATTTGTGCTAGAATGTTTATCCATCATTTCTTGATAGCTCAGTCTGTGATCTCTTTGTTCTCTTGTTTTTTTTTTTTGTTTTTTTTTTTTTGAGAACTTCAGAAGAAAGAAAAGCTGGTTTTTACATTTCAGAAAGAGAAGAGTGAAGCTTTCTGGTTTATTCATCTGCAGGTTGCTCCCATGCTGGTCGTTTAGCAGAGTTTTGGAGTTTGGCCGGAAGCCGGGCCCTGGAGTGTTAGAGGAGCTAGACATACTGAAAGGTTTTAGAGCCTCAAAACTAGAACTATATCTGCAGATGATCAAGAAAAGATTAAAAACTTTGCAAAATTGCAAATTGTTCAATAATGAAAGGACAGAGGTAACCAGGTCAGTCAATTGGGTTGGTGACCAAAATATTGTAAGTTATAGAGTCGATAAGTCAAAAGTAGTATGTTATAAGTCTAATAACTTTCATGTGGTTGATGAAAGCAATGCAGGTTATCAGGAAACCAAATGATTGTAGACTGAGCTGGTAAACCAAAAATAATATGTTATACTGTATGTGTAGTAAGTAAAATCTGTTATGTTGGTTGATGAAGAGAATGCAGGTCAGCTAGTGACTAAAATATTGTAGGTTATAAAGCTGGTAAACCAAAAAAATATGTTATTCTGTACATCTATTTACTAAAAGGTTGTAAGTTGGTCGATGAAAATAATGCAGGTTAATAAAGCTGGAAACCAAAATATTGTTGGTTATAGAGCAGTAAAGCTAAATGCAGTATGTTATACAACTTAAAAGTTGTAAGGTGGTCGATGAAATAAAAAATGCAGGTCATAGGCCTGGTAACCAAATGATTGTAGGTTGTAGGGTTGGTAAACAAAATGTTTCAGAGCTGGTAATCTAAAGGTTATAGGCCGAGGGGCTGGTAACTTAAAGGTTGTAGGACTGGTAATGTAAGTAAACAATTGTAGGTCACCAGGCAAGTAAACAAAAGATGGTAGATCAAAGAACTGGTAACCAAATGATTGAAGATTGGTTGAGAATACAGAAGACTGAAGAGCATTTTAATAATCTAAAGAAACTTGTTTTCATGATAAAGAACCTTTTGTGGAATACAAAGGTTCCATAGATGTTAAAAGTTCTAAAATGGAACCATAGAAGCCAATTAAAAAACTTTATTTTTAAGAGTGTAAGGTTGGTAAACAAAAGGTTTTAACTTATGGCCATGGAATGCTTTGGCCGTCTGTGTGACGTAATTTTAATTATCAGGAAGGTCTAAGGATATCTGTGCACACCTTCCGTGTTGTGCACAATTTTGTGTCTTCACTGGTAGTGTGCGTACAACAGAGCGTGTGCGAAGTTAGAACGTAATTGCATCTGGTAGAGTATACAAAAAAAACAACTGCACTGCACATGCGTCGAACTTATCCATCCGAGCTCATTTGCGGTTGAGTGTACTTTGAAAGCTGTGCGGACACGAGTGAGCGAGAGACTGGATGGAACGCAGAAAATGAAGTATACCCGGGCCTTTAAACACAGGTTTCTTCTGGACATTGACTATATGTGACCCTGGTCCACAAAACCAGTCATAAGGGTCAATTTTTTGAAATTCTGATGTATAGATCAGCTAAAAGCTGAATAAATAAGCTTTCAATTGATGTATTGTTTGTTAGGATAGGACAATATTTGGCCGAAATACAACTATTTAAACTATATCGATCTGGAATCTGAGGGTGCAAAAAAATCTAAATATTAAGAAAATTGCCTTTAAAATTGTCCAAATGAAGTTCTTAGCAATGCATATCACTAATCAAGAATTACATTTCGATATATTTACTGTTGGAAATTTACAAAATATCTTCATGGAACATGATTTTTACTTGATATCCTAATGATTTTTGGCATAAAAGAAAAATCTACAATTTTGACCCTCACCATGTATTTTTGGCTATTGCTACAAATATACAGGTGATATTTAAGACTGGTTTTGTGGTCCAGGGTCACATATAGCCTAATGTGTACTGTTAAATGCGTTTTATCCAACATTTGTAGCGGTGAACAGAAGGGCTTAAAACAGAAATGGGTGTTCACTCCCAGAAACATTTAATTTTAGTTATAAAAAGAATTTTGTTATTTTAATCTTTTTTTTAACCAAGTGCGGCTCCATTAGTTTTAGAAAGCAACAGGTAATTTAGGTTAATGGCTTGACCAGAGGGCTAGTAAAACAATGTGCCCTTTAATATTTTGGACTGTTGAGTGACTGTTAGAAAACAGAAGCCTTTGCAACTCATAGAGATACCAGCCAACATCTGACTGAAAGGAGGTTATAGGCGGTTCTTTCCACAAAACATAAACGTTGTTTACTGCAAATATATAAATGCTCTGGTTATACTTTTGGACAGTAGCTAAATAAATGGGATACTTTCACAGCATCAAAGAAACGTAAGAAGACCTGCTCTGGTCAGACGGTTCAAAAAAGCTCATCATGCGAGAGATCCTGTGGGCTTTTAAGACCAAAAGCAATGAGCAAGCATGGCTTTTTGAGTCATATGATGATAATGCAACCCTTCATGAAGGGAAAAAAGGAGGGAGAGGAATGAGTTATGGAAGGCAACAAAGACACGACACTGAATTGTGTTAGAGGAGGCGTCAGGCTGACAGTTCACGAGGAACTGGCCTGGCCGATCCAAAAAGTGGGCAGTTTTCCATTTCTAAATGCATCAACTAGTACTTGAAAGATATAAGGGGGGCTTTTAACTCGCTAATTGAATCAATGCAATTTCCCATTGATGAAGTTCACACTGTTGTGTCCTTGGTGAAGGTTTTGCAAGAATAATCGTAATTTTATGCACTTCTAAGTTAGACAGCTTAGATGAAACTGCCTGTGAGGAGATTGCCACATCATCAAGGCTCTGCAAACCATAATTCAATGCTTCCCAACGTTGCTCCCTCAGTCTCTGATGACAGTGTGTTCCCTGGGGCGTACTGTACACCACTAAATCAGAAGAACACCCTATTTACAGCGAAACATCAGTTCAGCTTAGCCAGAGGAGTGTGGTTAGTCACCAGTGGTGGAATGTATAGTTTAGTGAATGGGAAAATGAATTACGGTTGGACGTAAAACTTCATCGGATTTTTCATTCTGTTACCCCTCCTTATTTACTCTGGTTTCCTGATGGAGACCTATAATCTTTCATTATGTGTTATTTATAATATTATGCATTTTTCCCTAAATATATCATCTCACATGCATGCAATAAATTTTGCTAATGTATATGTCTATCACAAAACAAGCATCATTTCTTCACCATGCACTTAACAGTATACCTGCTTTCACCTAGTAAAGACATTTTTAAGTTTGGAGCAACTACATGGTGTCCATGTCTAGGTCAGACTTCATACCAAAATATTGTGGAGAGTGGTGTGTTTAAAAGTCATGAAAAGCAATGCCTTGCTTAGCCTAAAGCTTAAAATGGCAAGTATCCCTGTATTTACTTACATACTGTGTTTATGAGCATGGCTCATCTTGTTATCAGCTCAAACTGAAACGCCAACTTGGAAAGTACAAATCAGGATTAATGTGGGCTGCACCGGCAGTACATCAGTTAGCGCACGGCTAACATGAATCATACACTCCACTTCTGTTTGCAATCGTTCACTATAACTCAGCTCTGAGTCCAAATGACTGATCACCTCACATTTGTTCTCATGTCTCCACAGGAGCAGCAAGTTGATGATCATCGCACCTTAGCGGGAATATCAGCAAACAACAGCGGAGAAGGAGATGAAGTTTCGATTTGGGCTCAGGATCTCTTTGGTCCTGACCATACTGGCACTGACTTTGTACGGAGGCAGTGTTGAAGGACAAAGGGCAGGTGAGGTCACATACTAGCCTAAATATACTGTTTCAATGACCTCTAACCACATATATGTTTAGCTCGGTGGTTCTAATTCTGAATTTCAGTGAGTCTGTTGTAATGTTTGCAGACTGAGGTTTTGAACCTGACATACTAGTAGCTTCGAGTTCTCTGCAAAATTCAGCCCATGTATTATCCAACCGGACCATGGTGGAAACACAAGCCTGTGGTTAAACTGTATACACACAGTCTGTAAAATTTCATATCCTTCTTCCCAGGTTGCAAGAATGTCCACTATGATCTTGTATTCATCCTGGACACCTCTTCCAGTGTGGGCAAGGACAACTTTGAGAAGATCCGGCAGTGGGTGGCAAACCTGGTGGAATCTTTTGACGTAGGTGCAGAGAAGACGCGTGTGGCCGTGGTTCGCTACAGTGACCGTCCCACCGCCGAATTCAACCTGGGCAGGTACAAAACCCTTGAGGAGGTCAAGCGTGCTGCTGGGAACATCCGCTACCTGGGTGGGAACACCAAGACTGGAGACGCCATCAGCTTCACCACCACCAACATCTTCACAGAGAAGGCAGGGGCGAGGCCTGCCACAAAGGGCATTCAGAAAGTGGCGATCTTGCTAACGGATGGCAGGAGTCAGGATTATGTTTTGGAGCCATCGATTGCTGCAGCGGCTGCTGGAATCAGGTTGTTCGCCGTAGGAATTGGGGAAGCCCTGAGGGAGGAGCTGGAGGAGATTGCAGCGGAACCCAAAAGCGCTCATGTGTTCCATGTGACAGACTTTGACGCCATTGACAAGATCAGGGGCAGGCTGAGGAGGAGACTCTGTGAGAGTGAGTATTGATGAGTTTGACTTTGTCCTAACTAAACACAGCTAAACCAGCTAATCAAGGTCTTTAGACTCACTAGAACTTCTTGGCAAGTTTGTTGGAGCTGGTTGAAAGTAAACTCTCCATCATGTTCACCCTCCAGCAACAGTTTGGTGACCTCTGGTCCACAAGATCCACTTTTCTGGAGAGTTTAGCTCCAATTCTAATCAAACTCACCTGCCTATAGCTTTCTAGTAATCCTGAAGACCTTAATTAGCTTGACTTTACATGTAATCGACTTGACAGTTAACTAAAAACATCAGTCATATAATCTGCTTTTGTTGGCACACATTCCCATTCACAAGAGGGTCTGTTCTGTGCCATACAAGACTTGTTGGACAGGAACTAGAAGCTCTTTGGCCCGGACATTTTTGTGGTTTCTTGCCTCGGTGAGCTCTGAGTAAAGAGGTGTAGTAAGTACAAGAGACGGAAAAGCTCCAAGCTCAAGTGCTTTTCCAGATCACATCTGCTCGGCAGGCAAAGACAACCTAAAAGTGCATGTGGGATAGTCTTTGGAGGCCATTACAAACAACAAGCTTGCATTAAAACTATGAATATAGATTCAAAAATACATAAACCCGAACAGTTGAGGTATGTGGCCAGGATTGACCGTCCAAATGCAAATTATGTGTAAGCATAGTATGTTTTGATGGATGCTTAGCACACCGGACTTGACATTCCTCACTAAAATTAGCAAGAACGGGAGAGCGACGACACCTGGAGCTCTTTAGTTTGAAGTGGAAATCTGAGTCTGTAGTAGCACTAGAGCTAACCAGAACTGTTGTCTAGTCAAAGCAATACTAAATCATGACACATACAGTGGTGAAGCAGTCACACTCTTTAAACAATCATTGGTATCTGAAGAGGTTGTAACACAAGCCTTCACCAATGCCTAATTTAAGTCAGACAGCCTTGTGGGAAGATAGGGAACCACTTGGAATTGGCAAAGCGATAGAGGGATAAAAAAAGAAAGAGATAAACTGATTCACTGTAAACCCAAACATTGACCCTGCCCTGATTCCAGCCTAAAGTCCTCTGAATGACTCTAACCACATATATGACTCAGTGTGCAGAAATATCAACTTGAAGATCTCACTGCCAGCTACAGACTTTGTTGTCCTATCAGGGATTATCATTTAGAAAGGCTGAAACTGCATATCAGGTCCAGGTTTGTGATAACTAAGATCATCTGGCACCAGCGTTGGCGTCCAAGAACACTGGTGGCTAGAAAACATGGCATCTCTGAGGTCCAAGTTATTTTTGCCATGAAAATTACAGTCCTAATGTTTCCAGTCGAACTTGGCTCCACAGTACTGTTTTTACTTTATCATCTTTGGCTTTTAATTTGTTTCATGTGGAAAGATCAAAAGCATTACCTCTTTTAGGAACGCAATTAGTATTATTTTAATTTATGGAATGTGATTACCCATAATGCATTTTTGCTGGGAAAAGAAAAAATGTAATAAAATGACATTTCCTATTCTGAAATGGGATGAGATCAATTTTTCTGTTTATTATTATTATTATTAGCTATATTCTTTTTTTTTTTTTTAGCTAGTATATTATTTTTAGCCATTTAAATTGTGCATTTTTCTATAATCAATCAATAAATATATATATTTTGACCAGGATGTGTTTCTATAATGAGAAAATATCATGAATAAAATGTTAAAAATGTTTATTATAGTCCTTAGAGCTCTTTGATAGTCAAGGAAGCACACTGGGCCATTTTTAGCATACTTAAATGAAAAGTGTAAAGCATCTATGACTGGGTAGTTTCATCACTTGGTGTATCTGGGCTTTGGTTCAGGTCGGTGGTCCACCCATGACCACAGCATGCCAGATCTGTAATCAGTGGTGGGATGTTGCTAAACAGAACAGCAGTGCACTGTAATAGTGTTGGGTGTGCTAATTTCCTCATGTTTGCTTTAGCATCTGTTGTCCCGGTTTCCTAAATCTGGTTTTGATTAACTTAATGGGCATTTCAAACAGAAGAGAAAACATTTGATTAAGCCCTTCCCCTTCTTGTGTCTCTGAGGATACTCACACTTGTCTGGTGGATTCAGATACGCTATCCACAAAGATTAGTATTTTGGGTTGGATGCAATAATAAAATGGAATTGTCTCTGTGTGCCTAATGCATCCAAGAAAACTTGGATGTGAGGTGTTTCAGTTGCTGATGCTGGCATTCCTAATGGTTTTAAATGTGTTGCTATGTGGTTGCTAGGGTGTTTTGTTTTTTTACTGGCTATTTGAGTACTTTAAGTTAGAGCAAAAATACAGTTATGGTTTTACAAAGTTCTCTATATGACACAGCACTTTCTAAAATCCAGCCTGATCAAAGCATCAAATAGCTTTGTAGGTGCATCATGACATATATATTTAGTCATTTTACCAACTGATTATCCTTAGCATCACTATGATTTTTTTTTTTTTTTTTTTTTTTTTTGGTATGTGAACCAATCACAATTTGATGTGCTTTAAGAAATAAGCAACGGACAAACAAGAAAATAAATGCAAAAGTCTTTGGAAAAAACAACATGGAACTGCAGCAATCTAAAGGCTATGTTCTGCTCAGTCCATCATTTCAGTTTCATGGCCACTCTCTAAATTACAGCCTTTATGCCACAGCTGAAGGAAGTTGCCCTGGATAGAGCACAGTTAGAAATCACTCATACGTGCCACCGTTTAAACAGTGACGCATGCCTGGCTTTAGATTGCTTTGTCATTTCGCTAGTCAAAGGAAATAGGTATGTCAAAAGCAACTTATTATGGATGACCACATTTAGTTAGTTACTTGTCATTTAGCAGCATGCTAATTGTGGGATCAGTCCCCCAAAATAAACTGAGGTTAAATGAACAGTTCAGTTGTGAATCACTAGAGTCAGATCACTCCAGTGAATCAGTTGATACCGCCGTTTTAAATGATTCATTCATAAAACTCCAATACCCAGTAGTTTCGTTTTCTGACATGACTAAGAACTAGTAGTAGTTAGTGCTAGTAATAGTTAGTAACATGACCTGTTTGAAGAAATACAGAAAGACAAACCTTAAGTTTCTCAGTTAGCATCTTTTTACCTATAAGAGAGGGCGCGGCCATATGTAAAATTTATGGGTCTGGCTTCCGGTCTTATCGAAACGGCTTGTTTTGCTGCTTGATATTGCAAATTGGTTCGTCTTATCATGTTACTTTAATGTATTATCGTAATTATTAACACACAGGTTTGTAATGCAAACAGTTTTACCGTTTACTGCACATTGTTATTCTTCTCCTTATTTCCGGAAACCTCGCCCATAGGATTACTTCTGCATTGAAGAGTATGATTTCTGAAGAATCATGTGACACTGACGTCTTGAGTAACATCCGCTGAAAATTAAGCGTTGCCATCACAAAAATAAATAACATTTTAAAGCTGTAGTTGTGTGTGTGTTTGCGACTTTGGAGCCCCCTACAGTTAAGTAGGTGGAATGCACTGTCGTAAATCACTATCGTAATCGTGGAATTTGCTACTCCCATAAAACAGTTATTTTTTAAATCGAAACGGTATTACTGTTTTATTGTATTTTTTTATTCAATAAAAACAACTTTGGTGAGTATAAGATACTTCTTACAAAAGTACTTTAAAAATCCTAAGTATCCCAAACTTTTGGTAATGTAAATAGCTGAAAACGTTACGCGGATGTCCGCTGCACTGGTAAAGTAGTGATGGGTTGTTCTTGAACGATTCGTTCATTTTGAACGAATCTTTAATGTGACTCGGGACGAAAGAGTCGTCTCGCGGAGTGATTCGTTCAGTCGCGCATGCGCAACATCCTATTAGGTTCTGTACTGGAATTAGTTCACCTGTTTCGAGTCTTCGGGTTTTTAGAGTCGTTCGTTCACCTTATGAGGCTGTCACGTGATGAACGAACGACTCAAACCCGAAGGCTCGAGAGATGAACTAATCAATTCTCTTTCCAGCTCAGACTGCATTGGTTAGCTAATTGGGCTGTCATGTGATGAATGAACGACTCAAACCCGAAAACTTGTCAGATAAGAGGCGAGGTGAGCGAATCTTAAGGTGCGTTCACGCCATATCGGAATTCCCGTAATTACGGGATTCCAACTTGTAAAAAGCGTTCACGTCCTCGTAGAACTCGTAATTACAACTTGTGAAGTGGGAGTCTTCTGAGAGCTACCACTTGTACCACATGACCGCTGTACCGCCTGACCAACGTAGGCTCTGTTTAGGCATTGATAGTGTTGCCATAGAAAATCATAATTCCGAGACTGAGGACGTGAACAGCTCCGATGTTGTCACATGTTGTCATCTCGAAATTACGGTAATTACGATATGGCGTGAACGCAGCAATAGACTAAAGACCCAAGTAAACAATGAATTAATCTTTTCTGTTTCTTATAGCATTATAGTTTTGTTTTGTATGAAGTGTGAACAACGTTTGTGTAAGCAGTAGATGTGTTAGGGAGGTAACAGGTAACATTTTAATTATATTTTGCTAAAATGAACGAAATGACTCGAAAAAAGATTCGTTCATTTTGCTGAACGAGACTCAAAGGTCCGAGTCGGTAAAATGATCCGAACTTCCCATCACTATGGTAAAGTAACTTGGCTCACATAACGGATACAACACAAATAGACAGCCAGGTGCTCTTTTCTCCAACCTTTATTTATCCGCGGGTGGGCGGGTGAGCTCTTTATTTTTTGGCGGTCGGGAGGGTGACGTTTGGATCGGGCAGGGACTCACTCAGGGGTGTGGGGTTTTGGGAGAGTCAAGCTGAGGACACGGTATCGGACAGAGATGTAATTGTGTCAAGTGACCCAGCCTGTGTAAAATGGAATTCGTAGCGAAGTTGAGGCCTCTTAAACGCTACAAAGCGCTTTTTATAGGAGCGATTAAAGAAAATTACAGGGTCTGATCGTACATGATTGTCAGGGACGCGATCAGCCGCTGTGGTTTGGGCGTCTGCCTGCTTCATGCCAAGAGTGTGTGCATGTGTGGGAGAGTAAGAGCAGGATTAAAACAACAACAACATTAAAATCATTTAATCAATTACATATTTCGGGTTTAAAGTGTTATTTATTTATTTGTGTGTGTGTGCATTATTCTAGGGAAGGGGAGACTTAGATTTAGCCTTTTCAGGATGAAATGAGAACCTTGTAATAATAATTACTGTAACGTCATTTACACATCATTTACTTTAAATTTAAATGTTTCAAAATATTCACAAACAGTTTCTGATCCAAGACTAATTCCCACTCACTTGTTCTATTTTCAGGTTGGGCTGGGTTAATATAGGTGATGCCAACGTTAGTTAAGCACTTTACGATTTTACACCAGAAAACCTAAAACCAAAGTTTGACCACTTGGTGTCATTATACCTGTCCAGATAGTTCAGTAAAAAATTCTTAAAAATATTGTTTTATTGTTTACTTGCCTATAAGTAATTATAACAATAATAAAAAAGAGAGATTACACATTTTCAAAGTATGCAGCAGCAGTTCATAAATGTACTGCTAATTTACTACTATATTTACTAATTTAAAAGTATAGGACTTGATGCTAATTTTATGGCTCTTTTATGCTTTGTTTAATTATCATTATTATTTTATTTTATTTTTTTGTTTATTTGAGTTTGACAGGTGTGGTCATATTTGGCAGAGTCATCTAAAAATTCTTCACAGACATCTGTATTTGTGTTTTACAAATAACAACATATGGCACAAGGTTGAGTAAATGACAACAGAATTTTTATTTCTAGGTAAACTATGTTCCTCTAAAGATAACAGCTGTGGTGCTTGTATGGGTGATTCAGATCTGGCTCACAGCGTTTGCCAATCAGATCACCTGTACTTTTTTTATTTTTTCAATTAAAAGCGACACGAAGACCAAACAAAAGCACTCATCCAGTATCTCGGCTAATATTAGCATCCTTCCTTAGTGCTGGCAAGCTCTTTTCTACAAATAGCATATTCTCATCACAGATGCCGTAGTAAAGCAAGTCTGCTGGTGTTGCGTTTCCTCCTGTCATCACTGCTGTCACTAGCTATGCCTTGCCATTTGAAATCTGCCTGTTTGTACATCCTAAATTATCACAGCTGTGACGTTAGCATAGCAGCACTCCACCAAAACTCTAGGCTCATTGAACCAACCCGTAACTTTCCCCATGTCTGTGTGCCAGCATCCCAGCGTCATAAGTTATGCCACCACGTCTTCACTGGAGCGCTTGGAATGCATCCTCTAACAGTCTGTCTTCAAGCACAGAGAGGAAGATGGATAATATTACAGTGACAGTTACTCTCAACTGTTCATTTCCTTCAGCTGGCAGTAAAATCATACCTCTTCAAAGTGGGGAATGTTTACTGCTCGGAAATGTTATTTTACAATAATATAATAAATAGTGCCTCAAATGAGAGCATTTTTGACATATAAGTATACTGTAATATGATAACTTAAATGTGTATATGTATATATATATATATATATATATATATATATATATATATATATATATTTTAATAAAGGGATACTTCACCCAAAAATGACAATTCTGACATCATATACAAGTAAACACAAAAGAAGATTTTTTAACTAATGTTGGAAACCAAACAGTTGACGGACACCATTTGTAGCATTATTTTTCATGCTATGGAAAGCAGTGGCTACCGTCAACTGTTTGGTTACCAACTTCATTCAAAATATATTATTTTATGTTCAGCTTATCCAGAGTTGGAACAACTTTATAATTTTGGGTGAACTGTCCTTTTAATGTGGATAGAAAGTGAAATCATTTGGCTTTGTAAAAATATGATGAGAAATGTTTGAGTTCCTATTGAAATGTATGACTTTAGATGGCAAATTTTGGTATCTTGGCATATTTTTGCACATCTTAAGACATTAGTAAGCTTCTGAAATACTGGAGGAGATGTATTTTGCAAAAACAAAACAAAAGTTTGTTTAATAAACTTGCTGCTGTTTAACAACAGAATATTGCTACTGATTACTAATTATTGTGTTTTTGCGATTTTGGAGCCCCCTACAGTTAAGTGAATGGATTTCCCTGTCATAAAATATAGCACTGTCGTAATTATAGCGCCTGTGTTTGTTGCTGCCGGAAAGCAATCCGCAAACCGGAAAGCAAATCTTTTCGCGGAATTTCGTACCCGATCACCAAACTTTCACGCTACCAGAAGAGATGTTTCTAATAAGCCATTTGCTTTATTAGAATTCACTTTACCATAAAAAATTATTTTAAAACTGATATTTTAAAGTAAGAAACCTGCATAGTGCTTTACAGAAAACTCATTTGCTTTTTGGCAAAACAAGTAATTATAAGAAGGAAACAGAAAAAAAACAGTCGTGATGAATGTATTATTTTGTCCACAATGCTATCTGAATACATTTTCATTCTAATTATGTCTGCAGTCATAACATAAAATGTTTAAATGTTACATATTTATGAGTGAAAAGGGGTGTCACTGGCAAAATACCACGGCAGATTGCCTGAGCACCTGGAGCTGGTACAATAAAATGTCAACAAAAAATGTAATTTCACAATATGAATTAATGATGAGGTCTGTTTCCATAAAAGCAGGTGTTTAGAAATTTCAGGGGAAATACCCCATACTGTTAATAAAGCACAGATTGTAAAAACTCCAAATGTATCGTATTAACTTAAATAGGACTAATTTTATTTTACTTTTCAAAATGTATAAATAAATTGCTCTCTATAATCCAAACACCTGTGGAGTGCTGTGTAGTTCATAAGATCATAAAAACTGAGGCGTGTGTCCAATATTATGTCCACTTATAGTGTTGTGTGTCTCTCCACAGATGTCCTGTGTCCAAATATGAAAGTCCAGGCAGGCCGTTTCAGGCCAAACAGCACCAGTGCTGGACTAACGGAGGTCCCAGGTAATGTTTTGTTATCTCCATATTATCCCATAATGCTTTGGTGTACATATCAATTCATGGTTTGCGTCTTAAGGAATCGTCACACGGTGTCATGAATAGTTATGAGACGGTGACTTCTCAGCAAAAACAGTGTAGTTTCAATAATAATTTGAGCTTGCTTTGGTTCGCCACTAAATCCATTTGTTATAAATTGGTTTTTAAATTAGACATAATGGATGATACAGTAATATTGTCTACAACTTAAGTTGTAGTGATTCATGATCCTTTAATATACCACTATATATCAGTGTTTCTGTTTCATGTTCAGACGTGAGAAAACCAAAACATTTCTTATTCTCAAGGTTACACAGTTACATGAAAATCATCCCTAGTGTATTTTATTGCAATTAGAGAAAGAAGTGCCCTGCATAATGAATCTGACATATGGACTTCCAATCTTGCACTTCAGGGTTTTTAATCTCTTTTTTTGTGTGGATGTAAGTATTAATACCACAAACTACAAGCTTAGTTTTTATGTGTAAAGTATTTTTGGATCAAAAATAATGTTTTCTTTTCCCTGAAGGTTATGCTTTAAAACATGAAACGTTGCAGTGAGACACTGAGGTTTCGAAATGAGAGATCTTTTGCCCTCCTCTGTTCTAAGAAATGTGAGTTCTTTAGTGATTGCACAGATCTGGAGGATGTTGTGTTTGGGTCTTCAGAGGGTTCTGAGTTCCTCTGTGAGACACCCACTCAAATTCATCAACCTAAGTAAAAAAACAGACCGAAAAGGAGAGAGAGCGCTTACCTGTGTAAGTAAATGACTATACAATCTGGAGCTATAGGGGTGTGCGCTATACAAGGTCTTATTTTGTTGGCATATACAAAAACTACTGTATGTACAAAATGGTCAAGAGAACTATTTCTTGTGAATCTCATTTTAGTTGCTTAAATCTATCTTGAACACTCCTCAGAAGTTGCAACCCTGAAAATGAAGGTGACTCAAAATTTATGCTTTGAAAAACACAAAGAGCTCTTTCTACTTTTTATATTTTTAATATATGCATTACTTCAAAAAATTTAAAACAGAGTTTTCTGAAATGTGGTTTGTTCGGCTTTAATTATACTACTTATAATGAAGAAAAGTGCTGTCTTTGGTAATCAGAGTTTAGTCAAAGTTTAAGGTGTTATCTCTCCACGTCTGAACATCTGTAGTGAGTCACTCTTTGTTTCTGTCATCGTTAGCCTTGTAGGCTTGACGTTTGTGCTTAGATCTGTTTGGTTGCGGTTCTTTTGGATTGCACTGACTAGACTAGATCTCTCTTCTTTTGGTGGCCTTAAGTGGTAATTATGGCATCTCGCTCCTGTAATCTGTGATA
This sequence comes from Labeo calbasu, assembly GCA_019740295.1. Lineage (NCBI taxonomy): Eukaryota > Metazoa > Chordata > Actinopteri > Cypriniformes > Cyprinidae > Labeo > Labeo calbasu. The sequence goes on from JAHKKF010530396.1 coordinate 15,669, forward strand.
TTCAAGAGAACAACACAAGCTAAATCTTCAGGGAAATTCCAGGTTCACATAAGATGTCACAGTTGCTGAAGCTGCCAACATCTGCATGCTGTTTCTAAAGTTTGGAACATCACTGTTAACCAAGGGTTAGTTAGGCCAAAATGGACACAAAAATTTGCTGACTTAAGATTGAATCTGAAAATAAGTGTAAGTGCACTAACTCCGTTTATATAATTTAACAAAAAGTTTTCCATGTGTGGTCCTTCAGAAATTACTTTTTCAACCTTACACTGAAACTTTAGAAGATGCTTCATCAAGTGTATCATTGCATTTGACGTACATGCCTACTGAGAGTCAAACCAAAGTCCCTTTCAAGAAAAGTGTTTACTCGGAGGCCATATTTGCAGTGTGTTCAGGCAGCTAATTTGGGCATTCAAGACCAAGTCTTAGCTACTGTACTTATACATGGAAATCTTGAAATTAAAAAAAAAAACATTGCAATGCTGACAAAATTTGAATCGTAATGTGGTTTCTTGTGCATAAAATTCATAGTATTTGAAAAACAGTAAGTGAAAAGTACCTGGACAATCTACTATTTCTGTTGAGATTCTGAAGTGTGCTTTCGATGAACACTTTACTATCCCATGAGGCCACAGGAGACGATTTGTGTGGCTCAGAATTGTCAAAACCTCTCAAAATGCTTGCTACGGATGTAAAAAATGCTGAAAGTGTAATTTTTTTTATGACGGCCGATAGTTTTGGAGCCAGTGTGTAAACATGATTGACACGTGAGATCGTATTTATTTTTTAACGTGCACAAGGACCTTTACTCTGCCATATTGTGTGTTGCACTTTTTCCATTTATAGAGTGTTTTCCCAAATCGTCAACAGTCGGCCATATTGGCGTTACTGAACGTAAACGGTGCCACTGAACCGAACGAAACTCGCATTTTGCTGATGATTGCAGCTGAAAATGGTCAATTATTGTCATGTTTTGGGCTGTACTAATCGGTCGGACTGGGAATAACATTTGGAGTGCTATAGACTGCCAAAAGTTATAAAAATCAAGGAGAAGAGTGCAAAAAACTGTCTGAGGAACAAAATGCGTTTTTGGTTGGCTAAACCGAACCAAGAATTTCCAGGTAAAGAATCTTTATAACATTCGTTTTTGTTCTTTTAATTTCCAATCAGGTAGGTGAAATACTAGGCTAATATCTTAATACTGCTCGTACATATTTTACCACCCATTAACTTTTGTCAAAATATTACAAAATATCAATATCTCTGTATGATTTAGTAGCTTCCACACTTTTTCCCGTGGCTTAGACGTATTCAGTAGTACATTATTGTGCAAACCATGTTGTTGTTTACATCTGAGTATCTCCAAAATGGCTGTGCATCTGGGTGAATGACCAAACTGTGACTTAAGTGCAAACCCTCTAAAGTAATATGAGTGCACACGTCTTGATATATAAAAGTTTTTGGTCGAACTTTTGAGGTACACATTCGCGCATGTGCGTTGGGAGGCTGCACGTTTTGAGCGGGAGCGGGCACGCAGATTTTTAAAAGATTTCAAATTTCAAAACTCGATATAGGCTATGGAGTACAAGAAGTGGAACATAATATATAACTGTTCTCAGCACATAATAATGGTTTGTCAGCATCTTAAAAACATTGCGCTTATGCCACTAGATGCTGAGGGCAAAAAGGCGTCCATTTAGCGCTTGCGTCTTGATGAAAGACAGCCGCTTTAACCACAGAGACGCTTGTCACGCTGACGCACTGTAAGTCTGTGACCGTATTAAAACGCAGCCGTAGAGTTTTCAAGCGGTAAAGTTGGGCTGGTTTCCAGATTGTTGCGTTGTGTGCCGAAGTGCCCATGTGTTCGCATCAAAGACAGGAGTCGTAAGGCACTCATCTGTGCCGTGCCACAGAACCGACCCAGCCTTTCTCGCTCTCTCACTGTTTAAAAAAAGACTCGGTCGTGATTATACGCTTTCACTCGCCAGGCCCAAATTACAGGTCCTGCTCGCCATGCGAGGTCCCTCCAGGCTTAGAAACGCTACCGGGAGAGAGTCGTGCCTGGCGCATGGAGACGCTGAGACAAACAGAGAGTCTTGGAAATGAGCTGATGAGAAGCATACAGCTGGAGGAAGAGTTGAACATGGTGTGAAATCAAACAAACAGCTGGAATGAATACATCAAACTGACAAAAATAAGCATACAAGTGCACGGATTTCTATTCATCCTATTTTTGAGATGAGAAACTTTCAGAGGGTCAGAAACTACAAATTCACTTGTGTTAATAGCTTGTTAAAGTTAAAAACCATGCATGACTTAATTGTTTTCTTACCAAATACAACAAGAAAAATAAGCAGTATATTTATAATTTATCATAAATCAATAATTTCTGTGGATTCTTTGAGCTAAAAAGTTAAAAGTATACAACAAGCACAATAATAATTTGTAACTGCACACTGCTGTTCAAAAGTTTTTTTTTGTTTTTCAAATAAGTCTCTTATGCTCATCAAAGTTCCATTGATATGATCAAAAATACAGAAAAAAGTAAAATATTATGAAATATTATTGCAATTCAAATTAAGAGTTTTCTATTTTAATATACTTTAAAATATAATTTGTTTCTGTGATGCAAAGCTGAATTTTCATTAGCTGTTACCCCAGTCTTCAGTGTCACACAATCCTTCAGAAATCATTCTGATATGCTAATTTGTTATCAATGTTGGAAACACATGTGCTGCTAAATATTTTTTTGTAACCTGTGATACTTTTTAAAGGATCCTTTAATGAATAAAAAATTAAAAGAACAGCATTTTTCAAAACAGAAATCTTTTCTAACAATGTAAGTCTTTACTATCACTTTTTATCAATTTAACACATACTTGCTAAATAAAAATATGAATTTCTTTCAAAAAAAAGAAAGAAAGAAAAAATTTACTGACCCTAAACTTTAAACGATAGTGTCTACTGTTACAAAAGATTTCTATTCTGTTCTTTTTAACATTTCATTCATCAAAGAATCCAGAAAAAAAAGTATCACAGGTTCCAAAAAAATACAGATAGTAAGCAGCACAAGTTTGCAAAATTGATAATAATCCAGCATATCAGAATTATTTCTGAAGGATAATGTGACACTGAAGACTGGAGTAATGATGCGGAAAATTCAGCTTTGCATCACAGGAATAAATTATATTTTAAGGTATTTTAAAATAGAAAACCACCATTTTAAATGGCATAATATTTCACAATATTACTGTTTTTTCTGTATTTTTAATCAAATAAATGCAGCCTTGATGAGCAGAAAAGACTTAAAAACATAAAAAAACTGTACTGTTCACAAACTTCTGAAAAACAGTGTATATACTGTTAAAAATGTGGGATGAGTACTTTTTCTATTATATTACTGTTTTTACTGTATTATACAGTAATGCCATTTTTTTTGTGAATTGTTCCTTTAAGAGGCAGCTTACACCAGACTTGCTGTATAATTCAATATTGACTCTAACTGCCCTATTGTTTTAAAATCTTGAACTATTTTTAACTTAACAGAGTTAATGGCACAAGAGACTGCAAAAACATTGAAATGTACCATAACAGCCAAAGATGTCAATTAAACCTAGCGCAGATGGAACATGAGAATGTGTGAACGGCCCTCTAATGCTGCTCTGCCAGAAACCATGAGGGATTTGTTGTTTTTTTGTGAGTGCAAAAAGATGAAAAATCAAAGTGCTTTTGTTGTTTAATGTTTTTTCTACTTTGCTCTTAACACAGTATCTGCTTTCTACGTTTTCAGCCACCTGTTACTCTACTACAGACACAGACACGCACACACCGTCTGGCCTAGACTGGCACGTTCTCGCATTACCACCAACTCCAAACATCCTTCAGTTCAAATAATCATTCTCTGTAGACTGTTTAAAACAACCTCCGTTTGCTGACACGAACACACCTGCCCTAAGAAAACAACATGAGAGTTCATCAAGTGAAAGCGAGATTGCTCTACATGACCCTCACAGGCATCATATACACAAACCATCAGCGTTTCATGTACCCGGTGCTCTTTTGAAAGTTTAAATTCACCAGCATTAGTGTTTTTCCAAATCAACCCTTGAATTGCCTCCCTAGGCGACGCCCAGGGCCCCGCTGGCATCGTCATGGCGACAGACTATGTATTGGTTATAGGAGCGCCCTGGTTTGGCCGCTATAATAGGGTGGAAGGCCAGGACTGCCAACCTCAGTAGATACACACACACACTCATGCCGGAGAACCAGTGACATAATTGCACATGAAAGGTTGTTTTTTAAAACATCTGGTGCAGCAAGTGCAGTTTAATGAGTGTTGGCTGCGGATCTGAAGCGATAATTAGTGGGCTGATATCCACACACACAGCATAGCGCTGCTTTACTATTTTTAAACAAACAATGATGTCATGTTTGATCCCTGAGGCATGCAGTTTTTTTGTGTGAATGTGGAGAAAGGCCCAAGTGAGGCATCGTTTTGCTTGCGGATCTGTAATACAGATATTTTACAACACTGAAAACACAGGTGACCAATTATGCACTAGTCTTCTTCTTTACTCTGATGTATTGCCCTATTTGTATTACATTAATTTTGGGAATACTTGATTCTGATTGGCCTAACACACTACTGTTCAGAAGTCTGGGATCAGTAAGATTTGTAATGTTTTTTTTAAAAGAAATTTCTTATGCTCATCAAGGCTGCATTTATATGAAAAAAAATTCAGAAAAAAAACAGAAATATTGTGAAATAAAATTTTAATGTAAAAGAAGTGTTTTCTATGTGAATGTATTTTAAAATGTAATTTATTCCTGTAATGCAAAGTTGAATTTTCAGCATTATTACTCCAGTCTTCAGGGTCACATGATGTGTATATATATATTTATATATATATATATATATATATATATAATTTTTTTTTTTTTTTTTTGCAACATGTAATACTTTTTTTTTCAGAATTAACAAATAAAACGTTAAAAAGAACAGCATTTATTTAAAAAATATTTTTTGATAATATAAACTACCATTTAAAAGTTTGTGGTNTATATATATATATAATTTTTTTTTTTTTTTTTTTGCAACATGTAATACTTTTTTTTTTCAGAATTAACAAATAAAACGTTAAAAAGAACAGCATTTATTTAAAAAATATTTTTTGATAATATAAACTACCATTTAAAAGTTTGTGGTCAGTACATTTTTATTATTTCTTTTTTTGAAAGAAGTTAATACTTTTATTCACCAAGGATGTGTTAAATTGATAAAAAGTGACAGCAAAAACTTGTATTGTTGTATTGTAGTTTATATATATATATATATATATATATATATTTATAATATAATATAATATAATATAGTATAATGTTACAGGTCCCCTAAATTATAATAATATTATTTAGAATAATATTATTATTATAAATCATTTTAATTAAAGTTTACTTTAAATGGTTAAATGTGTTGTTGACCATTATCTCTATAATTTTATATTGTTATATTATAAGGCTCTTTTGTAATTTTAATTATAATTTTATATAAAATGTCTATGTATTAAAATAATTTTAAATAATATAATATAATATAATATAATTTTACAGGTCCTTTAAATTATAAAAATATAATTTATAGTAATATTTAGAAAAACAGTATAATATAAATAAGTTTAATTAAGGTTTACTTTACACATTTCATGGATTGGTTTGTGTTAATTTGTATTTTAACTTGTGATATTAAATATTACCTTGATTATGTGTTTTTTAAGTGTATTTTTTTATTACTTCAATTTTTTAATCAATAAACATGCCTAGATTCGCACAAAGTAGAGGCTATGTCATTGCATATAGGGATTTTTTGGTTTATTGCTCTATGATATTTTACTCCTATTTGTCTTGTTTTATAAAAGTGAAGGATTTTGGTAAGTTCATGTACAGCATGTTGTCATTTTGACCTGTCTCATGGACTCCACCTAGTGATCACTGATGGAAAGACATTTTATCAGTAATCTATTTTAGTTATAGTTTACTTAATAGGAGTAATAACTTAATTTATTAAATATGTATTTCTTTTTCCCAGGATTTGATTTGATGGAGTACTTCAATGTTAGAGATTTTCTTGGAGAAAAATTTGAGCCAGGTCAGACCCCTTACGTCCGGCTCGGTACCATGCCCATCGTCCAACAAACAGAGTAAGAAAACTATTTATTTCAATGATATATGCAAAAATTACATTGTGTACTTTTACTTTATTTGCATTATTTGTTTGTATTTTTAAACGTATCTTTGTTTCTTGTGTTGCAGAGATGTGTTACCTCAGGGTCTACCTGATGAATATGCCTTTGTGACCACATTTAAGTTCAGGAAAACCTCTCGTAAAGAAGACTGGTACCTGTGGCAGGTCTATGACAAATACGGCATCCCGCAGGTGTGTACTAATAAGTCCCGAATGGGGCTGAAACATCAAGGCTGTATGCAGAACTGAAACTGAAGATCCTCTTCAGAAGTTCTGTTTTTGAAATCAGTTTGAATTAATTTATATGCAGTCTAAGTTGATCAGGCTGTAATGAGAATGTCCTCCAGGTTTCCATCCGTCTGGACGGGGAGAACAAGGCGGTGGAGTACAACGCCGTGGGCCTGACGAAGGACGCGGTCCGAGCCGTCTTTAAGAACCCAGAGGTGGAGAATCTGTTTGATCGTAACTGGCATAAGATCGGCATGAGGGTGGACTCCAAGTCTGTGTCCCTGTTCCTGGACTGCAAGCACATTGACACGCTGCCCATAGAAGAAAGAGAAGACATCGACATTCAGGGAAAGACTGTCATCGGCAAGAGGCTCTACGACAGCGTTCCCATTGATGTAAGCAAACAGTTGAGGTTTATTTATATGTATTTTATACGAGATTAAGCCTCACTCGCACAAAAGTGTTGTAATGGTACCACGATGGTATCAAATTATAATACCATGCTATACTAAGGTACTGATTGATTATCTTTATCATATATAATGATATTTGCATGTTACTTAAGAGAATACCGTCATGGTAGTCTCCAAAAAACATGGTTAAAAAAAGTAATTTTTTTTTTCTTTTTACTCAGCAAGGATGCATTAAATTGATCAAGGTGACAGTAAAGAATTCTTTAAATATTTAAATTTATTTCAAATGAATACTGTTCATCAAAAATCCTGAAGAAATGTATCACTTTTTCTACAAAAATAGCAGCTGGTTTTAGTATTGATAATTGGAACCTGTAGGACGGGAGAGATTTCATTAAAAGCGCTTAAATTATATTAAAGTGGAATCATTTTTCACAATATTACAATTTTTACTGTATTTTTGATCAAATAAGTGCTTGTTGAGCATAAACGACTTCAAAAACATTAAAAAATCTAGAGGGTTTGCAGTTACCTCATGGTTTGGTCAGTTACCCAGATGCACGGCCATATTGGAGATACACAACAGCATAGATTGCACAGTTAATGTACTACTGAATATGTTGTTCTGCTAATTTATGCTATCTAAACCATGGAAAAACATGTGGAAGCTGCTAAATCATAAAGAGAAGGACTTAGTAAGCAGGAAAGGGCACAATAGTTTGACAAACTAAAGTTAAAGTGGTATGAGATATGAGATATGTATGAGCAGTATTAAGATATTAGCCTAATATTTCACCCACCTGACTGGAAACACGAATGTTGTTGAGGTTCTTGCCCTGGAAGTCCTCATTCATTTTGTCCAACCACAAATGCCTTTTGTTCCTCAGACAGTTTTTTGCACTCTTCTGCTTGATTTGTTAGCCTATAACTTTTGGCAGTCTATAGTACTCCAAATGTTTTTCCCGGTCTGACTGATTATTACAGCCCAAAACATGACAATAATTGTCCATTTGCAGTAGCAGTAATCAGCTAAATATGCAAGTTTCGTACGGTTCAGTGGCATTGTTTATGTTCAGTGCCACCAATATGGCTGATTGTTGCCGATTCGTGTTTATGAAGTCTGTTTCTTCCTGTGTTTCCTCTATAGTTTGACCTCCAGAGGATGGTGATCTACTGCGATGGTAAACAGTCTGAGCAAGAGACGTGTTGCGATATTCCTGGTGGCCTAGTAAGTGCTTCTGACCCGCATACAAACCTTTATTCTCACCTCATTGTGTCACCACCTGGATAGTATGGCAAAACATATGGTTTCAAACAGGAAAAGTTCTCCAAAGGGCTCTGAAGTCTTTGTTTTTAGTCCTTCATGAAGATGAAGATGGGGAATATTCATTGTCCAGTGTCTAGAATTTCTTTTCTGGACATCTGAAGCTGCTTCCTCTTCCTTTCCTCTCTCTTTCTTTCATAACACACTCAGTCTTTTTCCATTTCCTCGTTCACTTTCTCTTCTCGCTCAGTGTGAACAATCTTTGGTAACCGAGGCCCCCCCACTCCCGCTGCCCACCCCAAAACCAACAAGCGCTGAGCAGAAGAAACCAGCTGCGGCCAACTGCTCCTGTCCTGCAGGAGAAAGGGTAAGACCTTCCAGGTCAAAGGTCACACTCTTAAAGCTGGTGAACTACCATGTTAACATGCAAAAAAATTGAATATCAGCCTTATGATATAGGAACCAAAGTTAATTACAGTGCACGAGCAAGAAACCGCTAAGTAGAGGCTAAATAATTTTTTTCTGAAGTCATGTGCGGATAAAATGGTGGTCATGTTAATTTAGAAGACTTTTTTCTGTGATCAGTTTTTTTGTGTAGTATATAGGTCAATATCACCAATTTGAGTGAGCAACTGCCTTTCAACCTTCACAATACTCAAAAATGTTATAAAATAATAGACACTCAAGTACTATCGAAACATATTAGCTGAGCTCCCACACATTTTTTTTTTAGATAATTATGGACCATTATTCGAAGCATAGACCATAAGATATGTCCACCTTGTCATGGACATATATATTACTATTAAATACGTTTTCATTGCAATGTTAAGATGCAAATGAAATTTTATTATATTATATTATAAGGTATAATGTCCCTTTCCTAAACAAGGTTATTTGTTTGCTTTCAAATTATAAATATATAAAAGATTTTATGTAAACCATGTGTTTTTAAAGAAACTCATACAATTCGCACATGTATTTTTTCTTATTTGGAGAAAACTCCAAATAAGATATTTCGATGTAGTTTTGTGTTTGCATGTTATTGCCCCCACACCTAGCTATTGAACAGACTCTATTATGTAGCTATGATTAAATTATTATTTAAAATATTATTTCAAAATATCAAGATGACAGTGTGGACCAGGGCATGATGGGGTGGACACAAAGCAGAACACACATGCATGACAAAATATGACAATGAAACATTTATTCAACTTTGAAAAAAATAATATGATTATAATAATAAATAATATAATTACATTCTCAGTCACATTGATATATCCCAAAATTTATTTTAGTTTTTAGCAATATTAACTACAAATGAATGCTATGTCCACCCTGTCATGTGTATGTCCACCCTATCATGTCTAAAATATATCAATTTTTAATGCCGACAGGATGGACATTTTAAGTTTAGGAAAAGCAGCAAACTCATATGAAGAAAATTTGTCAATTTAAAAGTCACCAACTTACTCACCTCAGCCGCTGAAATTCCCGCCAAAAAATCTGTTGTCCAGATGTCACTAAAGGAGATGGCCTTTTCTTAAAAGGGCGGATTGCCCAATACGACAGGGTGGACAACCATTCAAGGGACATGTACAAACTCTTCCTTTTTATTAAATAAAAATATAGTTTTTATTACCAAATGGTCAGTGCACTCAAATTGAGTAATCTCTTATTTAACAAAAAATTAATAGGAGACTAAATTTTAGCATTTTATGATTTGACTATATTCTACTCTCATTCAAATTTAATGAGCAGTGCATGGGACATAGCAAAATAACATGCATCATCCTACACAAGACTTAAAAGAAACTAGAAAATATATCTAAAGAGCCAGGTAATACTTTTGTTATGAATATAAAAACTTAGCCTAATATAACACACCCTTTCGTAGTCATTTTTATGTTAAGTTATCATGGCAAATTAGTTATTTATGTACAGGACGCAAAAAGGCACCCTACAGTGATATTGACCCATACACAGAGTATGTGTGATTGTGAATCTTGAAAGTGAAAGTAAAAAGCGAAAATGCATTCAAAAGCGATTTCAGTGCCTCACATATTAATAGCGGCTCCCTGATGCCCGCAATTTATATACAGTATAATTACCAAATGATATAATTGCGAGAGCACTGAAATATGTTTTTCCCTCCTGTCTTGAATTAATTCCCTATATGGGTTCTGTAGTACACATCATTTCCTTCATTTGGGCACATCCCTACTAAATACACTGTTATAGCCACAAGACTTCAACATTAAACATTTCAACATTACACTAGGTGTGATCAAATTATATGAAGAATAATAAAAAGTATACTTATTACATAAAATGTAGCAAAATAAAATTATATTAATGCAAAAAATAAGAATGAACAAAATAATAAAATTAACAACAGCTTAAATAACATAGTTTGTATATAAGAATTAATGTAAGCCTTCATTTAATATAAATTATGTGAATATATAATTAGTATAAAATAAGCTGCACGTTTTGTTTTAAACCCCAAGCATGTCACAGACATTCACTATATTGGTTTGTTTTTACTTTGATAGATATTTTAATTATTATTATTATTTAACCTGGAACTTTTATTTAAAGATATAAGGCTGGATATCAATTTTTTCTAAACTTTCATTTGTAATGCATTCAGTTCTGTTTTGTAATGCATTCATTCTTATTTCCGACCACTGTCTTTCAAAATGTATCCCCGCATTTCTCTCTTTTGCAATATCTCTCAATCTTTCCCATTCTACAGGGTGAGACAGGTCTACCGGGTGCCGCGGGGCCCAAGGGTGAAAAGGTCAAATAACGTTTCAGTATCACAGCATCGCACAATGACTTTATTATGCTTTTACACATCTCTGGATGCATTTCCAGTGGGTTCCTCATTGGGTTTTTGCATAAACTGTACATCTGCAGGGGGATCCTGGTCTTAAAGGGGCAGAAGGACCACCAGGAGCTAAAGGGCAGAAAGGAGAACGTGTACGACATCCGTATTACATCTATATCACTTACAAAGTTTCATATAGCTTTGTTGACTGTTTAGATGAATGCAAAACAGTATTGCTGTCTGTTAGAAACTGCATTATAGTCGTTAGAGAAAAACATGATTTATTTTCATATGCTTCCATCTCTGCTGTTTCTATTTCTCTGGGCCTGGAGAATAATTGATCGGTGTTGATTGATTATTTGCAGGGCCAGGCTATCTCTATCAAAGGTGATAGAGGAGAAAAGGTAAGGTCATGAATTTAACAGCCAAACTCCTCAAGACAGACAAATCTGTGAATGTCTTTGTGCACGTGTATGTTACTGTCTTTTTGTGCGAGCCAGAAGCCAGTTCATCAAAAACTTAATTCTTTCTTGGAAATCCAAAGTCTAGGATTATGAAAGTATATAGCACAAAAGAAAAATTCTGCAAACTGCCACTCTTTTGAGGATGAAAACAATAAAAATACCTTATTTTGAAATGCAGAATTATGGGTCTTCCAGTCTCACAGGATACGCAAAACAAGAAGCTGCGCACCGAACACCCACTCACAGTGCTTAAAACAGACATCCTCCACTGCTCAGCAGACAGACATATAGACTCCAGGGCATAATTACCTCAGAATAATATCATAATTAACCTCTATCAGTCAGAGATTCGTACAGGAGAATTAAATGACTGTGGTGTTGGGAATAGAACGACAACTGTCGTTATTTAAACATTTACCTGTGCTTATTGTAATATCGGTAAATGTTCAGATTTCACTCATATGATGAATGTTTTGATTCACAATCTGTTAAGACTTTTCAAAAGGAGTAGTATTTTGAGATTTCCACTGCACTTTGGTCACTATTTGGCCAAATATAGATGCCAGATGACGCCCACAGCCAGAAAAATGTTGCTTGCTGGACTGGTCAGTGGAATTTCCTGCGGGCGACCTACAAACAGCAAAAGCTGTGCTTCAGCAGGTTAACAATTGCAAATCAAACACACAAAACAATATGTCTTGTTTGTAATTGGATAGATCACCCAAAAAGAAAATGTTGTCATCATCTACTCACTCACAAATTGTTCCAAACCTGTTTGAGTTTTTGCTTCTGTTGAATATGTTTTGAAGAATGCTGGTAATAATACTAAAAAAATACTATGGAAGTCGATGGCTACCATCAACTGTTTGGTTATTAACATTCTTCCAAATATCTCCTTTTGTGTTCAACAGAAGAAAGAAATTAACTCATACAGGTTTGGAACAACATGAGAGTGAGTAAATGATGACAACATTTTCATTATTTACTCACCCTCATGTAATTTCAAACCCATAAGTCTTTGGTTAATCTTCGAAACTCTGTTGAGCTGAAGTTAAATCTCTTTGTCATATAAAATGATCCTACCTCCTGACAAGACTTTGATTAAATTCTAAACTAAATTCAACAGGGAACACAAGAATATTTTTTTAGTTCAGTCGTGGATTTTTTTTTTCTTTTGTCAAAGGAACACTCCACTTTTTTTGAAAACAGGCTCATTTTCCAACTTCCCGAAAGTTAATCAGCTGAGTTTTACTGTTTTCGAATTCATTCAGCCGATCTCCGGGTCTGGCGGTAGCACTTTTAGCATAGCTTAGCATAGATCATTGAATTCGAATAGACTGTTAGCATCTCGCTCAAAAATGACCAAAGAATTTTGATATTTTTCCTATTTAAAACTTGACTCTTCTGTAGTTACACTGTGTACAAAGACGGACGAAAAATTAAAAGTTGCGATTTTCTAGGTCAATATGACTAGGAACTATACTCTCATTTCGGCGTAATAATCAAGGATGTAACTACAGAAGAGTCAAGTTTTAAATAGGAAAAATATCGTCATTATATATGGTAATTTTTGAGCAAGATGCTATCGGTCTAATCAGATTCAATGATCTGTGCTAAGCTAAGCTAAAAGTGCTACCGCCAGAACTGGAGATCGGCTGAATGGATTTAAAAACGGTAAAACTCAACTGTTTAACTCTACGGGTGTTGGACAATGAGCCTATTTTCAAAAAAAGTGGTGTGTTCCTTTAAGTACTCAATTAATTTTGATCAAAATTTCAGAAAATTAGATTAATGTCTTAATAAATTCTCCATCCCAAGTATATGCATCTTGATTTAAGAATGTTTAGATAATTTTAATGAAAAACAAGATAAAAAATCAGATTTTTTTTTTTTTTTTTGCAGTGTGACCTTTTTGGATTAACTAAGTTTTAGTTGCCTAGACATTCAATGGAGAGACAGAAAGCTTTCAGGTTTCAGTAAAAATATCTTCATATGTATTTTAAAGATGAACCAAAGTCTTACGATTGAGGAATGACATGAATGAGAGAAATGATATTAAGTCCTGTGGAGTGAGTTCATGCCTAAAACATATCTGTCAGTGGGATAACACAAACTTAATTCAAAGAGAAAATAATAATTTTTCTTGCCGTACTGACAGATTTTTTTTTGTTTGTTTGTTTTAACAAAACTTTTTTTTTTTCAGAAACAGAATTTCATAAGTCTTTTTCCTTCTCAAGTAACTGTATCTTGATTTAAGAGAAAAATACAAAAGACAAAAATACTAAATACTAAGAATACTAATTTTTAAATGGCAGACAGTAAATTAGGTGGGAAAAATCCTGTAGATTTACAATAAAGGAAGAACCTAAGCCATATGGGCCAGTAAGCAACCATTCAGAAAACATTAGCATTGTGGCCGCAAGTTTTACTTTTTTTTTTTTTTGTTATGCATGATTTTCAATTGCTTGTGTGTGTGTTTCTCAGGGTTTGTGTGTCAGTGTTTTGCATGAGTGTCCATGCGTGTATGTATATGTGTATTCATTCTATGTGAATGTGTGTCTGTGTACTCGCATGTATCTATGTGTTATAATGTTAGCTAGCAGTATATTGAGGAGTTGGCTAGTTAAAATGCATGATGCCACAAACGCATGTTTGTGTTTGAGGTGTGCTCTGTCTCTGTCTCTGTCTCTCTTAAACCCTTTTATGTGGTTGTTTTGTCAATCCTTAACACTGAAATGTTGTTTGTGTCGAAGCTGTGATGCTTTTGAAAAGTTAAGTCATGCGTTTACAATATGCAGTGTTTAGTTAAACTGTTTTTAATGACACTTCAGCATCTCTACATTGCATACTGGATTTTCCTTCTGCCTTTGCATCAATAGCTTATCTATGATGAATATGGTTCATTTAAGCCAGCTGCATATACTGTACTGAAATTTTACTCGTATGTTTTTGGAAACTAGCTTTAAAACATACCTTCATTAGAAACAAATTAAAAATCGCATCCACTATATGCTGTCTGGGCTGGCATTTCTTAAGATTGTGGTTGTTATGTTGTGTTACTTTCCTTTTGATGGCATTTGTCAGTTATCGGTTGACTTTATCGAAGTGTAAAGAAGTTTGAGAGTAATTACATGCTATCAGGCTGCCAGCTGCGGCGTGTGAAGTCATTACTATAATCAGGTCATAAAGCTTTTCTCTTTACGGTTCTGCTCTCAGAATTCCAAGAGATTCCCTGGAGTGCACGAGATGCCTGAAAGGCAAGATATAATGGCAGAGATTTCTTTAGGTTTCCTTAGAGGTGTTTAGAAGTAATGTGTGATTAAAGGGTACTGACCAGAAAACTACACTAGCTGCTGTTGGGCTCTTTTTGTCTTTTCTTACAAGCCTGTAGTATGTGATTCTTTGCGTACAAAGATGGAAAAACCGTTGTAATGTCTGATGATCATTTCAAGCAAAAACAGACGGTGAGTTTTTGGTTGGCTGGTTTGATGGTCTTGTTTCGAAAAATATGGTTCGATTTTTCACAGGAACACATTTGGCCTCGTTGAACATGTATAACATGCTAAAGGATGAGACGTTTCGGGGGCCACTTATGGCCATGTCCAAAGTCATGTGACATCTTGTTTTAAAGCCGTGCTGAAATTCTGTCTCCTTCCACAGGGGGACAGCGGCGAGCGTGGTGAACCTGGAGCCAGAGGTGAAAGAGGAGAAAGAGTAAGACACACTTGTGTACATACAAACAACATGAAATGGCATTTGTAGTTAACTTGCACTATTCAAAAGTTTGGGGCTTGTAAGAGATTTTTTTTTTAAAGGACTGAAGTAAAAACAGTAAAATGTAATGTTTTTTCTGTGATGCAAATCTGAATTTTCAGCATCATTACTCCAGTCTTCAGTGTCACATAATCCTTCAGAAATCATTCCAATATGCTGATTTGCTGATCAAGAAACATTTCTGATTATACTCAATGTTGAAAACAGTACTGCTAATTTTTGTGGAAAGCGTGATTTATAGATAAGTAGGTAAATTATCATTTATTTGAAATATTCTGTATATTTTTTAACAATGTTAAAGTCTTCAATGCATCCTTGCTGAAAAAAAAAAAAAAAAAAAAAAACTTGACCTGATCCCAAACTTTTGAGTGCTAGTGTATTTAATGTGATGCATGTGACCTTTTTTATCCAAGTTTGTCCAAACATTCTTGATTCCATATTTGTGTTTATAATATGTACTGTGTAATTAATATTTAGTTTACTTTTGGGCATTTTTAGGGATCAAATGGTTTACCTGGTCTGGCTGGGAAAAAAGGCGATAGAGGAGAAAGAGTGAGTGACAGAAGGTTTATTTGTATGCAGTTGAAGGTATAATTTGATAGTTATAGTCTGTTGACCAAACATGTTGATGAACAGGGTGAACAAGGAGTTTCAGGTGAAGCTGGGTTACCTGGACCTCTTGGACCAAAGGTAAGACCTCCTTTAGACAGAGGAATAAGGATATTTTTGATTAAACTAGTGTCAGAAATTAACATACTGTATTTGTGACCCTGGACCAAGTGCACGGGTATATTTGTAGCAATAGCCAAAAATACATTGTATGGGTCAAAACGATTGATTTTTCTTTTATGCCAAAAATCATTAGGATATTAGGTAAAGATCATGTTCCATGAAGATATTTTGTACATTTCCTATTGTAAATATATCGAAACTTAATTTTTAGTGATATGCATTGCTCAGAACTTCATTTGAACAATTTTAAAGGTGATTTTTCTCAATATTTTTTCACCTCAGATTCAAGATTTTTAAATAGTTGTACCTTGGCCAAATATTGTCCTAACAAACAATACATCAATGGAAAGCTTGTTTATTCAGCTTTTAGATTGAAAAAAATGACCCTTATGACTGGTTTTGTGGTCCAGGGTCACGTATAGTCAATATTTGCCTTACAAAATGTAATTGTTTTGTCATTTTGAGTCCTAAAAGGCTGTTGTCATTAAAGGTCCACTGAAGTGCTTTAAAATGTGCAGTGTTGATGTAATTTCAACTGAAACAGGAAGACAGGGCAGGACATATCAAGCAGTCCTGCACCCTTTTTTAAATGACAAATAGCGTTTTGTTTTTATCGCAGCTTGAACCTGAGCCGCTGAGCTCAGTATAGCCGAATTTGACAGCGTATGGCAGCCATACGCTGACAGCGGTCGCGTGACACCCAGTGCGTGTGAACCCACTGCCATTCACCGTGCAGAAAATACTAATTCTGTAAACAAGTGACCAATTTCAGATGCAGGTTCATACTTCAGATTCTAGAAGGAATTTGATTTTACAGAAAATTTGATGAGAAGCTGAAGTGCAGGGTGATGTCATCAAAATCATTGGTCCATATTGGTGGAAGTTAGAGACTGTGAGTTTTGAATGCTTATATCTTGTAAATACGACTTTTGTCATTGTTTTGAAACACTTTAGCTTATACATAACCTTAGGGCTAAAATATTCATACTAAAAGCCAAAAAACTTCAATTCTGATTTCATGGGGAGTTTAAGATATGATACATTAATGTGAAGTGATTTTGTGATGATAAATGCTAAAAAAAAAAAAAAAGTTTAAAATTACACCTTTAAAAGTAATTGTCTTGTTGATGTCACTTATAAAATAAAAACAACATCAAATCTGCTGTAAACGTTGGCGCTGATAGCCTAGTGGTTAGTGCGCTGACATACAGTGCAACTGTGCTCACGGCGACCCGAGTTCGATTCCCGTTTCGAGGTCCTTTGCCAATCCCACCTCCCTCTCTTCACCCAATGATTTTCTGTCAGTTCTCCACTATCCTGTCTCATTAAAGGCATAAAAAGCCCTTAAATCTGCTGTAAATAATGCAATTAATTCTCTATAGTATGTCAGTAGATTTCTTTGTGTTTGCTGTAGGCATTTTTTTGGCATTATTTTCTCATCATTTTAGTTTGCTCACTCTCTGCTGACAAACTAAATTCTGACACTGTGCTAGGTGTTCTTATGTAGTTTTAACCATGATCTGGCCCTTTTGACCTATTTTTATTTAGGGTATCCAAGGTGATGCTGGTCTACCCGGATCACCGGGACCTCAAGGGGTGTCTGTAAGTATAACCTGTGTGTTTAAACCATGTACTAATGATATTGAAAGCCCATTTCCATCCCTGAGTATTGCAATAGAAATGTACTTATGACTCTATCAATAATTGCTACTTCATATTTCACAGTAACTTTGTTTATCGTAATTTTTTTTTACATTTTGTATTTTATTGTACTGTTATTTATTTACTTGTTTAATGATTCATTTTTGCAGTTGAAACTAGCTTCAAGAGATGATCATAAACTGAAATAAAGACTTCCACATCCACAATTTTGTGTTGCATCTGTTCATGACAGATTGTAGTGTGTTCAGGGTTCTTTTGTTTGAAATTTGTGACATTATGAGTTTGTTATGTTTTACATCAGGGTGTCGCTGGAGTTAAAGGAGACAAAGGAGCTTCTGGAGAAAGGGTAAGGGATGACTGATACCTGTCAATCATAACAACTATGTTAAAGGGGTCATCGGATGCTAAGTTCACTTTTTCATGTTGTTTGAACATTAATGTGTGTTGGCAGTATATGTACAAATCTACCCTATAATGATAAAAGTCCATGCAGTGGTTTTTAATTAATCTGTAAAAATAATATCCCCTTTTTCAAATCGAGCCATTCTCAGATGCCTGTCGGTGTGGTGTCACACCGACAGAGGCCGCTCCCACAATAGTTGATTGACATGAGCTCTTACCTCAGACCAGCTGTCACAGTCCAGTAACTTTCCTTGTTTCGATGCTGGAGCAGGGATGTAAGTTGGACAAGAATATCTCCGATTGAGCGATTGAGGTGTTGTATTGCTGGATGTAATAATGAACATAGTGGTCGTCATGTACTCCCAACCTCTGAGCCGCTGAAGATGCAGTGGATTACATTTGTTTGTAAATGAAATGCGCCTCCCGATCTACATATATCCGTCTATGTTCGCACGAATCATTCATGATCCAGCTTCACTTACAGCAGAAGTGTGTATAAGCGTTTTTTTT